>JAAGKR010005438.1:0-51074 GCA_011419295.1 Clarias macrocephalus | reverse complement strand
GCACACACACACACGGTACATATGGATACACACGCGCACACACACACACGGTACATATGGATACACACGCGCACACACACACACGGTACATATGGATACACACGCGCACACACACACACGGTACATATGGATACACACGCGCACACACACACACACACACACGGTACATATGGATACACACGCGCACACACACACACACACGGTACATATGGATACACGCACACACATGCACGCACACACACACACGCACACACGCGGTACCTATGGATACACACACACACGCCGTACCTATGGATACACACACACACACACACACACACGCGCGGTACATATGGATACACACACAGTGTTTATCCGGATGTACTGAATGGAGAAGATCAGGAGTGTACCTTTCTTGCTTTCCTGCCACTGCTTTCTTTCTTTTATCTCTCAACATCTCATGTTTTTCTTTCTTCCTTTCTTCCCCTCTCCCACAGTTCTTTCATCTTTTTTTTCTGTTTTTTTTATTTAACTTTTTCACTCCATCCATTCTTTCTGACATCACTCCAGTGTCTCCCCGAAAAAAACATTTCATGCACAGTGGGTGGAGTATGATGTTAGTCTTCCTGACACCTTAAGCTTTCTTAAGATTCTCCGCCACCGGATTACCTCATTCCATTTTAGTGAGGACGATGCTGTGACTGGGGGTTTAGCACGGGACATTAAGCAAACAAACATTTGGAAACCTGACCAACTGGTCCTCTTGGCTGTCTGGTGACATGAAGATTTCTATTTTGATTCTATTTTTTAAACTTTTTCATTTATTAATATGAACAGTGCACGTTGTACGTGTACGTTGACATGAACAAACGCACATAAAAGGAATTTGATTCCAGCTTACAAAAGCACAAACATATACATGTTGTTTATAGACAAAAAATATAGTTATAGTTTACAACAAAAAAGTGAACTTGAGTGTTGTCAACAAGCATAGTGGTGTTTATTTTATTGAATTTTTTTGTGGAGCTTTTGTGAAGTGAGAACTTGCGCAACAACGCTGAGACGACTTTGAGTTGTGAGTTGTGGTAAATAGGTAGGGCTGCACAATTCTTGCTAAAATGTGAATCATGTTTATTTCCCAAAGGAATTGAGATCATGATTCTCTCACACAATTTTTTTTCAACCAGAACAGTTATTGCACTCAAGTTAAAAACAAAGAAAATAACAAAAAGCGTTTGAAGTGAAGTAAATAATTTTACTTTAATAGCACGAATATAATGTTAACAAAAATAAATAAAATAACTAATAAATAGCACCTGTGCTTTTTGGACACTTGGCCAATTACAGTACTTCATCATCACATGCTTTAGTTTATATCATTATTATATACCTTATTCAGATAAAAACAAAAAAAAAAAACACACAGTGCACACAGGGATAAATGATAAAGTATATACTTGCTGCTAGATGCAAGAACAGAAGAAAGCAGAACAGTTTGACACATTATGTTGTGGGAGACAGAGAACATCAAATCAGAAGCAATTAACCAGAAACAAGTCATCAGAATGTACCCCCCGTGCTAATATCGGAACGCCGTCAATGAGGAAGAGAGAAGGGAGAAGTGTTGGAGTTGTATGACTGAATCATTCAGTAACATCATCTCTGGTGTTTTGTGTTACAGTCTGTGTGAGCAGTCTGGTATTGTTGTAAATAAGCAAACATGTGAATACAGCGTATAATGTCAAGTTGTTGCACATTTTCGTTTTATTTATACATAAATGAGGACAAACTATTGCACTTTAAAGATGGACAATTCATCTCACACTCCATGACCATCCCATCCTGGAGCTGTTTGCACAATGCACACACTGCACATTCCATATACTTTATACAGTTTATTTATACAGTTCATACTTTTTACATTTCTATATATTTATATTTTATACTGTATGTTATTGTATCAAAATTACTGCATATAGTATATTTTACAATTTGCATTATTTTCTAATTGGCATTTGAAAATTTCTTTATTAATTTTTTTTTAGGTCACAAACATTCGTTTAAGCATTTCACTGTGTATCATTCTGTGTATGGTTGTGTATGTGACATAAAAATTTGAAGTTGAAAGAGAAAAAGTGCTGTTTTAAGTAGGTTTATATACATTTTGTTATGAAGCAACTTTGAGTGTGTAAACCTGCCATGGAGGTGAATAAAAAAGAAATAAATAACAGATAAAAAGTGTAGTTCAGAGTTATAGGTACCGATATCAAAACCTTCTTTTGAGCGATATACCGCCCAACTGAATAATCTCTAATCCTTCTCCTCTCTCTTTCTCTTTCAGCTGAAGAGCTCCAGACACACCTGAACACACACACAGGTGAGAGAGAGAGAGAGGCAGAATGTGTGTTAGTGTGTGTAGTTTTGACTCTGTGTTTTTGAGTAATTAAGCCTTCCAAAACAGACATGCCAAGAATTCTTCAGCTCTCCCTTAAATTCCTGCAGATTTTTTTTTCTGAACTGAACCTCCCCCCTTCTAAAGAAAGACATGTGGCTGCAAAGCTGCTATTTGGGAAGTTTGTTTTGTGTGTGTGTGTGTGTGTGTGTGTGTGTGTGTGTGTGTGTGTGTGAAGAGAGAGAAGGGAGAAAGAAGGAGAAGAGAACGTGTTTTTCCTGGTTTTCATCCTTTTCTCATACACATAATATGACATTTCAATCAGCAATTTCTTTGTTCATTAGTTCATTGTCTTCGGACATGATTTACCACGGCAATATTCTCACCAACGTTCTCTCTATATTTTGAAAAGTAGGTTAAGAGCCGGACTTAGAATCCAGGTCTGGATAAAAATAGAAGGTTGTGATTTATACTAGAGCTTATTCCTTAGTTCATTCATCTTAAGTAAGTCACGATTTGCATATATATACAGTACAGACCAAAAGTTTGGACACACCTTCTCATTCATCAAGTTTTCTGTATTGTGTTCTTTATTGTGTTCTTTAGCACAAACGCGTCTCTTCTGCTTGTTGCCTGTCCTTAGCAGTGGTTTCCTAGCAGATATTCTACCATGAAGGCCTGATTCACACAGTTTCCTCTTAACAGTTGTTCTTGAGATGTGTCTGCTGCTAGAACTCTGTGTGGTATTGACCTGCTCTCTGATCTGAGCTGCTGTTAACCTGCGATTTCTGAGGCTGGTGACTCGGATGAACTTATCCTCTGCAGCAGAGGTGACTATTGGTTAGGACTGGGCGATAAAACGGTATCGGTATTTATTGACGATAGACCATTGTCGATAACGATAAAAAAAACATTCGGTATGAAGAGCTATAGTTTTATTAAGATGCGGCTGACTGAGCGTGCGCCTTTGCCTTAATCTCAATAGCCTATCAGATCTCCCGATGAGCGAGCGTGGCACGAGTGACCAGGAAACAGCCAATAAGCTCACGCAGCCACTCCGCGTTGTCACCACCAACTCATGTCAGTATAACACAACCGAAAAAGAGTGCCGTGCCATGCAGTAGGGAGGAGATTGTGAATAAAAAATGATGCATCAGCTCACCATTTTTTTTGGTTTCTTTTCTTCTGATCAACACCAGAACAATGTTGTGTGTAAGCTTTGCGGCCAAGTATGGAAACACAAGCAAGTTGCTTTTGCGATGGAGAGGTACTCGGCAACAACGCCTTATAAAAAATCCTCCAAGCGATACAATGATATAACCCACGCGATCGCTTACTACATTTCCAAAGAAATACCAAAATAATTACTAAAAAGTGTAGGAAAACAGTGGAGAGCGAGCTGCCGTCTGGACAAGCCGCACGTGTGACCCGTACATCAGCTTAAGCGTACATTTGAATGACAACTGGAATCTAAAGAGTAAATGCTTGGACACCGCATATTTTCCCGGAAACATCAGGGGTGAATTTATTGCGCAAACCCGAGCTGATGCGCTGCTCCACGTGTGCATCACGACTGACAGCGGGGCGAATATGGTGAGCCGCTTCACTCAACAGCTGGACTCGTCGCGGTGTTTTGGACACCGGTTACACTCAGCTATCTGTGAGTAAAGTTAATGAATAGTTGCATAATCATCCACATATAGTTTCTTTGGATGTAGTGCTACATGAGCGCAACTTCCCAATAGTGAGCAAACTTGCAAAAAAAATACTTGTGCATCCCAGCCACCAGCAACCCCTGAGAAAGAACTTTTAGCATAGGGGGTAACGTCACATTCACAGCATTAAATCCAGAGATAGAGGGAACCGACTTGTCTTTCTTTCTCACAATTTGTAATGTTGCAATGTACAGGTATATGTGAATAATGATGGTTGGTTCCTCTACTCGAAAGCTCGTATTTGATTATTATAATTTGTTTTGTTTACAGAGTTTGAGGTTTACAAACATCTTACAGATGTTGATCTACCTCAAAGTTTGCTTTAGTGTTCTTTACAATTGCACACACTTTGTAACATTTTATTTATTAAGTTTAAGAGTCTCTTCAACACTTATATTTAGTTTATTATAGGACATAAGAGACAAGATATTTTTGTTCAAATATTTTTGTTTTTGACTAAAAATAATTTGCCTTAGTAATGTTGGTAAATTAAAATAAAGTGGTTAAATTCAATTTTTTTTTTCTACTGGGCTTCATTAATAAATATTCAATAATTACCGATACCGAATGATATGAAACATTATATCGTGATAATTTTTTTTTCTGTATCGCCCAGCCCTACTCTTGGTCTTCCTTTCCTGGGGCGGTCCGCATGTGAGCCAGTTTCTTTGTAGCGCTTGATGGTTTTTGTGACTGCACTTGGGGACACTTTCAAAGTGTTCCCAATTTTTGGACTGACTGACCTTCATTTCTTAAAGTAATAATGGCCACTCGTTTTTCTTGACTTAGCTGCTTTTTTCTTGCCAAAATACAAATTCAAACTCTTTGAATGAGAAGGTGTGTCCAAACATTTGGTCTGTACTGTGTATATATATATATTTTTTTTTTCTTTCTATTATCTATCTTGTAAGAACTTTGCATTTTAACATGCGAGTGCATAGTTACAAGTTGCCGCTCAGAAATGCGTATCACAATTAAAGCAGCTTTAGAAGCCCCGCCCTGTTTTATCCAATTCACGTGACCTTTCATCTTGACGTTAATACTGTCTCAGAATCAACTCTGTTTGCTTATAAGCTACTCGTATGTCTTCCCCGCTGCGACTTGTTTTTGCACACACAGCATCAGTTCTCCCAAAACACACCCTCACGCACACACTCAGCATTTTCCCCCCAGTGTGTTTAAACCGATTAATCCCTGTTGTGTTGTGTTGCAGGCTCTCGTTATCATTTCAGACGACGTCCTGCTCGCTCATCAACCAGACGGAGAGCTTCCTCGGTCAGTCACTTGGGCCGAAAGTGTGACGATGCATTGACAGGACCGCACCATGGCCCGAGAGGCTCTGTGGAAAATTGCACAATCCCTGGCTCTCTGGTGAGTATAGAACCACTGCATCGTATATCTAATCGTGTGTGAATTCACAGTGAAGAGTAATTGGACAAAGCTTCAGATCATTAAAAGCCAGCTAGACTCCGAGCGTGAGCAGGACCGGGCCGATCCGTCCAGAGTAATTTAAGACGCTGTAGTTACTGAGGCGCGGCCACAACCCGCCCAAGGGGCGTGTATTTCCAAGGACAAACATCTGGCAGGTCCCTCAAGGCCTACACATCTCTCTCACACACACATGTGTAGAGGCACAGACGGAGTAGTAGTGTATGATATGGATGCTGTTACCCTCAGCGAGCCTGTTATTGTTGTTATTGATTATCCGTCATGTCTGTTTTTTCTCTCACTGTTTAACATCCTGCTTTTAATTTCCTCAATACTACATATGTAACTCAAAATGGATAAAAAGACCAATGTGTTGTTAATTTATGTAAAAAAAAATTATGAGTAATATGGCAAATTTTAGCACACAGTATTACAAGGAAAATAATCTTTAAGGTTGCGTTACATCCTTACAATGACATAATCGCTGGTCATTTGTCAAGCGCTTTATTTCTTCTCTTGTCTTTCTCATTTTCAGATTTTCAACACCAACCTCTGATAATAAACCACCAAACCCTTCCAAGGTGAGCTCTCTCTCTCTTTCTCTCTCTTTCTTTCTCTTTCTCCGTTCATGCTTTTGACACGTGTTCATCAAATAACTGTTTAAAGGTGTCAGTATTTTCCTCGACACGCAATTTGCAGCACTTGTCTTACCAAAACACTGCTCACTGACCTCCTCTCACCTTGTTTCCGTCAAACAAATGTGAATCATGTGGTCCGTGAATTCAACCTCGACATTACATTTTGAAGTAATTTGTTTTTGCACATCGTGGAGCGATCTCATCCCTTCTGGAGTTTTACAGCATCTGCTCACAGCATGTAGAGATGGAGAAGTGGCTCAAGATGTCTTTGTGGCAGCAGTGTGGAGTGTATTTTAATCGTGGCAACTGATCTCAAAGCAACTCGAGCATGGGGAAAATTTCTGAAGAAGCCAACTGAGACGCCCTCTATGTTGTTTTTTATTTTTTTCATTTTATCACTCTGTGTGTTTTGTACAGCATATGTCGCTGCTTTAACTGCTAGACAAACTTCTTACACAACACAACTTCGTACTGGAGTGTCCAGTATGATCTTACACAAAAATGACCAGCCGATGCTTGCCTTTACTGAGATTACTTCAATATGTAGTAATGATTCAGTAATAAAAAAAAAGCATTCATTACAAACTACATCTTGTATTAAAATATTCAGCACGCTGCATGTGTTAAACACAACATATAAACCCCATTATATGAACTTGACAAACAAATTCTTTCCATACTTCTTATATCCTGTGTTTAAACAGCCACAATAAAATGAGCACTACAGTACATGCGCAGCTAATCCAGTCGAGCAATAACCGATATAAGAGTAATCAAAACAACAGCTGACTTTTAGCAGGACCAGTGAGCCACTCAAATGTTCCTCACTGAAAGTCCAAGTCCCTCTTTTTCTTCCTGTCCGTATGTACAGTATGAGAAGATGTGTCCAAACTTTTGGTCTGTACTGTATATTCTCCCAAAATACTTTAATTTTATTTCAAACTCAGCTTAATACATTACCCTTAAAGGAAAAAGAATGTAAAATTGTTAATTATATTCTTCTTATCCTCTTAATAGTTTAGCATTAAAATATGTGAACAACTATATATCGCCACGAAAAGAAAAAGCCATGAAAAATTGCGCAGGGTATTTGTGGGAGTTTCCGCAAACAATTATACTATAAGTTAGATTCTAAGGAAAAATCTGCAAACAATTGAGGCCGAGATACTCTGAACCATGACTACGCGGGGGTCGACTGTATCAGTGAAAAACATAGATGGTAGTCAGCAACAGCACAGAGGAGGTTATTAGCGAAAACAGAAACATTAAGCAAAGTGTTTTCTTTTTAACCGGAATGACGTGAACAGTCTGTAAAAACTGGGGAAGACTGGCTTCTCTTGGCTTCTGGGAGAACTCGCCACTGTCTATATCGGGCTGTGTATAAAATATATAAGGATGGCGTGTACTGTATACAAATAACAATGATGAAATTAAAGCTCATTATTTAATCCCTTAAACTTTTACAGGAGTCCATTGACAGGTCAGTGTTTGTTCAGACTGTCATCACTTATCACTCATCAGACTTCTAGCTACATTCCACCTCTATTTACTGAAGAGCTGTTACCTACCTGCTTTAAAGAATCACGGCTATGAAATAGTTTTGTATAAAAAGTTTATGTACTCCATTTATATCATATTCATACAGTCTTTTTTTTCCCCCCTCTCTTTCTCTCGCAGCCATGATGTCAGTCTGTGTTCCCTCCCCTCACAGCTCCTCCCCTTCGATGGACGCAGCCAACTGCAATGGACCTGCAGTGACTCCGCCCACCTCCCTCAGTCTACGTTCCTCCCACAACCAACTGCTCAGCGGTGACGTGGTCAACCAGGGCCAGGCCACGCCCCCGAAGTGTCGCAAGAAGTATGCACTAATGAGCATGCAGAGCGCCATGGGGCTCGGTGACGGCGCAGCACCGCCTCCTTCATCCTCCACGTCCTCCACCTCTTCAACATCTTCCATGTCCTCCACGTCCCCCGTCACAGGTAACCTAAAGCTGGCGAAGAACGGCGCCAACCAGCTGCGCAAAGCGGCCGAGCTGCAAGACCAAAACAAAAACACGACAAATGAGGACGACGCAGAAAGCGCAGAGGACTCGGACCACGAGTTGGAGTTAAGCATCGACATCCAAACAGAGCCGGATGACTCAGACGAGCCGGCGAGCAAGGACACGAGCGATTTCCTTAACGTCGAGGATCAGCACGAGGACTCAAACACCATCACGTTTGAGGACGATCCTGATGAGCTGCTCATCCTGTCGGAAAGAACGGAACTCGTCAGAAAGTCCCCGCAGCTCAATAAGGACAGGGTCTTCCTGGAGTCGCAGAGTGACGACCTTTCACCCGACGAGCCCGAGACGCGGGATTATGATGTCACGGTTCCGCTGCTGAAAGAGAAAGAACTCAGTCCACCGTTATCACGGAAACAGCGCAGCCCAGAGGACACACCCCTTCTGTCTGTCGGCTCCTCCTCCGCCTCGTCCTCCCCGGAGACGAAAAAGGACAGGCCGCGGACCGGCGCCAAGACAGACCGCGCGCTTCATCGCATACAGAACCTCCCACCTAGTGATGAGGAGTCCAGCTGGACCACGCTATCCCAGGACAGCACCTCACTGGGCTCGCCAGAAGACACGGGTCAGTTATTTAACTGTGTGTGTGTCTCTTTGTGTTTGTGTGTGTTCTGACTTGCTATTAAGATGTTTGGATTTCACATTGGCTGAGCTATAGTTGAGATATTCCAGCTAATGTGTGTGTTGGGGAGGGGGGGGGGGTGGTGAGGGGTGGTTAGCTGTGGTTTGGCAGTGACAGTAAAGTTGTTTGCTCAGGCATGATGTTGGATTATGTGTGTGTGTGTGTGTGTGTGTGTGTGTGTGTGTGTGTGTGTGTGTGTGTGCGCGTGTGTGGTTGACTGGAACACACACCTGCACTGATCTACACTTAAGATTTCACTTAACTATTTCACAGCCTGTGTATCAGTTTTTTTTAATGTCTCGAGAGAAAACCAGAAAGGACTTCTTCTTCTAAAAAAAATTGGATTAAATGTCCGAGAGATGTTAATCAGGCCCTGGCGAAGTATAATGTGGAGCTATCGAGCCACTGAGATTTTTGTGGCCATTGTCCATATGTTCACGTATAAGTTTTCATTAATAGCCGTACCTGTTGTTGTTTTGCTGTCTGTCTTGTGATCGCTCAAGCAAAACTACCGACTTAGCTAAACACCAGCTGCTGTTAGTAAATCAAATGATTTTCTGTGGATTTCTGAAGAATGTTGAAGGCAAGAAAATGGACATTTCCACTCAGCATCAATAAATGACAGGTATGTCGTGACAGGTTGCTTAGTGTCCATGATATATCCTGCGAACATCCTGTCGTATAAACATTGCTGTGTGAGAGACCGTAGTTTAAACACGATGAAGTTACTTCGCAGCGCAAACCTTTCCGTGTTTTTTTTTTTTTTTTTTTTTTTTTTGGAGCATTTGCAAAGGAGAAAAAAAAAATTAAGCAGAAAGATACAACACTTACAACAGTCCAAAGGCAAGCATATCTGTGTATGATAGAGACATGTGCTGTGGACAACCTTAGTATCAGTGATTTCATTTGCATAACTTTTATGAGAGAGGACAGGTTTTCTCTAGATTTAAAAGACAACCGCAGGAAGCATTACACGTGTACCAGGAAAGAGACTTGAATGAAAACAAAATGTGTAGATGTAGCCATTTTTTTGGATGAACTGGTGACATCTTCACATTGTGGACGTGTCTGAATCAGTCCCCTATAACATGAAACATTAAAAAAAAAATTTAACATATAAAAAAATAACTCTTATTTTGAATGAATCAATGATTGCTGATATTTTTTCTGGTTCTTTTTTTCTTTTTCTTTGTAGTTTTCATAATTTTTGTATGTCTTGGCAGTTGTGACGCTTAACATTGGATTTTATTATTTAATTTGTGAGCAAAAGTTTAGTCAGTATAATCAGATGTCGTATTTTCAGTGTATCTGTGTGGTTTGGTGCTTACGCCTACACTTTCTCCCAGTGCAAGGTTGACCTTTGAATTGTGCTGTAATGTTTTTGGGAAAACGCGTAGGGAGTACCATATAGTACCTGTACTACATTAGGGAGTTGGTGTTACCTACCAGGGTGAAACTAAAACTTGTAGAGAAGGAATCTGATAATGCTGTAAAAAGTTTTTATATTGTTTATAATGTTTCTCATAATTTTGAACAATCTGCTATGTGCAACAAAACTTAACACTTTCTCACTGGTGACAACCTACTCAATCTCAAATGATCAATACTGTAGTGCACACTTAAATAAGCAAGCCCAACACTAGGCTGATGTATCAAGAGATCATGTTTTGAAAAATCACATGTACAACCAATATAATTTTGACATAGTAATGCAGCATTTGTGCCTTTTAACACCCTTGTGATGCAAAAGAAAACATGCACAAAATCAGTTCGCTTCATTTAAATACTTAATTTTATACTTAAATAATCTATACTAATTTCCTTAGTCTTAATCTACATTATTATTTTATTTTTAACTTAGAATAATTGACCATTTTATTCTCAACAGAAATCATTTAATTACAGTGGAACCTTGGTCTGCGAGCGTTTTTTAAAGAAAATTTTGAAAATAAATTTTAACCCAATAAACAAGCGGCGAGGGCTTGACACAAAACTAGCACGCATGCGCTTTGTCCGCTGAGCGTCACCTGATCACAACTGATCCAATGGTTGTTCTCTCGCTTGCGCTACAGGATTATGGGTAATCGTTTCCCATGCTCAGTCTCAGTTTGCTTCTATTGTTTACTATAACATTGTGACCACACATGTGTGCACGTAAAGCATTTTTAAAAATTTGGGTCCAGGTGTAGTGACCGTTCTTTAGTAACTTTACTGCAACAACGGCTTCCGGGAAGAAAAAAGGCTGTAGCAATGCGGGAGATGAATCTGTTTAACGACGATGCAACGTCACATTTCCACAAAATTCTCAAAAGTAGGCAAAAGCAAGTGATATTAGAGAGGGTCCTTGTTAAATAAGTAGCCCTCTCCCTCCTCCTCTTCCCTCACGTCTTATTTTAGCCACATTTCTTTTTAAAGGTAAAGTGCAAATTAATTAATTTTATTCTTACATTGTGTATGACTTATTTTATATGAATATTCTTGGGTTGTGGAGCGAATCACCAGAGGGGGAAATTTGCTTTGATTTACGAATTATGCTTGCAATCCAAGGTTTAACTATACTTCATTTTATATTCAACTCAAATAATTTACACTTAACCATTTTATTTACAACTCATGTAATTTAAATACTTAATTTGCTATACAACTCAAGTAATTTATACTTTATTTTTATTCTCAAACTAATTAAAATACATCTGGCAGTTTTATCTAACAGTTTAAACACGGCCATTTTATACTCAACTAAAACGAAAAAAGTCTTCTTTACTCAATTCAAATGACATAATAATACACTGAATTCACTGAAATCATTTAAATGCTTAACTTTATACTCAACTCAAATGATTTATACCTGCCCATTTTATTCACTACTCAAAGAATTTAAATACTGCTTCATTTTATATGCAACTGAAATAAACATTTACAATTTTATTCTCAATTCAATTAAAGTGCAACGGATCATTTCATATTCAGCACTAATAATTTAAACACTTACTCAAATAATCAACACTTGACCATTTTATTCAAAACCTCAAATAGTTCAAATAGTTTTATACACATTTTATACACTCAATTATTATATAACTCAATAAATTTACACTTGTAATTTTAGTCTCAACCCAATAAAAGTAGAATTGATGATTTTATGCTCAGCGCTAATCGTTTAAAGACGGCCATTTTATACTCAAAGACTTTAAATACTTCATTTTTTTTATGCAACTCAAATAAATTACACTTGTAATTTTGTTCTCAAATCAGTTAAGATACACAAGTTTTTATACTAATTGTAGATGCTCAAACAATGTAAACACAACAATTTTATACCCAAATTAAATAACTTGCACATTTCCGTTCTGTTCTCAACTTAAATAATTGAAATAATTTGCAGTATATACTCAACTCAAATAAGTTGAATTTCTCCATTTTATTTTAAGCACCATTAATCTGCATGTGACCATTATTTAATTATAATTATTTAATTATAATTAAAATCATTTCCACTTGACCGCTGTATAATCGAATCACATAATTTACACTGAAAATTTTAATTCATAATTAAAATAATTGAGATGAATCTACATCGTCTACCCAACTCAAATAATTTAAACAGTTCTCCATTGTGTCCATGTACGTATGTGCTTGCGCGTGTGTGATCCTGCAACGACCTTCCATGGCCAACACTTGCGTATATTATGGAACAAATCCTTGAGAATGAGTTTCTGTATCACGTGAGAACACTACAAGGTGCGAGTGTGTCCTCAGTCTAACCACAGTGGTGTGTGTGTGGTGTCTGAACGTGTGAACCATCAGTGTTACACACATCAACATGAGCTGCTGCTGTTTAGGAACATGAACGTCTTCACCAAAGCGAGTGTATCAGACCAGTGTGTGTGAATTTAAGTGTGATCCATGGCTGAACACACTCCGGCGACTGTGCTTGTTTTTGTGTGAGTACACTTGCCAGCCAGGTGTTCTCTCACAGGTGTGTGTCAGATGTGAACATGACTCGCATACAGATGCTACTCGGCCTTGGCCTTGTGTGAGTGTGTGCGCGCGCGCGCGCGTGTGTGTGTCTGTGTGTGTGGGTGTGCGTGTGTGTTGGGAGAGTCTAACTTTCTCACTCCCTCTATATCCAAATCTCCCTCTTTTCTCTCAGTTATTCTGTCTCTTTTTTATCCCTTAGTCTCTCCAAGACTCTTTCTCTAAATCTTTCACATTTGTCTCGGACTTTATCTCGCTTTGTCTCTCTTTCTCTCTTGCGCTCTCTATTTTGCTCTGTCTTTCAATTTTAATCTCTCTCTGTCCCTCCCATTCAGTTTTTTTCTTATTCGCTTTCTCTCTTTCTTTCTGTCTCTTATCTCATTCTTATATTTTTTTTAGTCTGTCTTCTTCTTTTTTGTCTTTCTGCTTGTGTTTCTCTCTCCCTTTTCCCATTGCTTTATATTTTTTTCTGTCTGTCTGTCCTTTGATCTCTCTCTTTTTTTCTCTGTCTACTGTTCTGCCTTTCGATATTTCTTTCGATTTCTGTCACTGTCTATCTGTCTTTCACTTTCTCTCTTCACGCCATGCCTTCTCAGTCTCGCTATGATTCGGTCTCGCTTTCTGCTTGGGTCACATGACTATGCTCTGGTTCATACTTGAAGAAAGATGATCTTAATGTTGCCGGGGTGACCATTCATTTCGGGGTGCAGGGGCGGGGCTCGTTTTTTTTTCTTTTTCCTCACTCAGCCTGTCACATGCCCTGTCCCGAGAGCAAGCAGCTGTCTGTCATCCTGTTTCAGCTGCAAAGAAAAAAAATAAAAACAAAAAACAAGTAGAGCAGACTAGCACTTCTCCTCCCGCCCTTCGTGTTCTCTCTCCTCTCCCTCCTCTCTCTCTCTCCTCACTTCTCTCTCTCCATGCACTCCTCTGCTTTAGACGCTGCTCAGTTATTCAGTCATGATGCTTGGCAAAGACTACATGTTGGCCATTGTCATAGTGAATTATGAGGGTAGGTACTTTGTGTATATGTTTGTGTGTGTGTGTAGATGCTAATCTGCGCAGGTAGCACCTCATCCGCTCATGCATGCTCACGGAATCAGCCGGAGGTGAGGAGCGAGAGAGGGAGAGATGAAAGTGTCACAAGAGTGTGAGCCGAATGCCAAACTTTGTGCTTCATATGTGTGTCATGGTCGTTAGAGTGGCGCGTGTGTGTGTGTGTGTGTGGGTGGGTGTGTGTGTGGGTGTGTGTGTGTCTCATAGCAGTGGAAAAGCTCCATTCCGTCCCTTCCCCCTCAAGCTGCTGCTTTATAGACTGCAGAACCAGAGAGACGGGGAGAGAGAGAGATGAAGGAGAGAGGAGCGAAGAGGGAAAGAAAGTGTGACGCATGCAAAAAGACCAGACTCCACGCGAGACTTCACGCTCCTTCGTCCTGCGGGTTTAGACGCAAAAAAACGAGATCTCCAATCAAGACTACTGTGTGCATGTGCGTGTGTGTGTGTGTGGGTGTTTTAACGTCTGAAGGTCATGAGACTTTTAAGTTGTGACGAAGCCTCGAGTCTGCAAATCCCATCATGCATTTTTCTTTCGTCATTATATCAGCGTGTCATTGCCATTCCTCACGCCTTCACACCGTTTTTTTCTCCTCGACTTGCACCACCGGACCAACGGGATTCCCCCGATCACCTGTCAATCACAGTGACACTAGCCAATCACATGTCTCGCGAGCTCCGTGTATGCAGAAGAGGGCTGACGAAAACGTAGAAAAATGCCGTCTTGGATTATTTAGGAGCACGTCAGGTCATGGTACAGCTTCAGTGACTGACATTGAAATGTGTGTGTGTGTGTGTGTGTGCGCATTGCACATGAAATGTCATAAAACCACAGAAATTTTAATCGCATCTCTGAATATTTCTGGAAAAAATATATATATATTTTCCTTCTTTCTTTTGCACATCCATGCAGATCCTCTTCTCCTTCACATCATGACTTTTTTTCCCGATTGTAGGTTGGTTTTGCGTTTTCATCCTTTTCCATCCCGCTAAAGTGCTAATAATCCGTCACGTTCGACGCATTTTTGCAATTCCTCACCGCATGCGCAAGGTTTTAGTCCCTCGTTCCAGAAACCACATCCTCATCCAACGTGTCCAGACCAGAAACCTTGCCCGTTTTTGTGTGCTGAGTCTGCGTGTGTGTGTGTGTGTGTGTGTGTTTGTGGTTTGTTTTTATAAGTAGTAGTCATTGTCTGAGTAATACGCTTACTAAGCCTTGAAATATGTTTAAAAATCCTCAGCTGCTCCCAGGAAGACTGACATGCTGCATGTGTGTGTCTGTGTGTCTGTGTGTGTGGTATTCAAGAAAGGGATTGAGCAACAGGTGATAGGAGTACTTCCAGAACTAGGAAGTGTAATTAGGACTGTTTTTGCTATAAAACATTTGTGTGTGTGTTTTGGCAGATATCTGGGGAGACCGGTCGTTCCAGACAGACCCAGACCTGCCCCCAGGATGGAAGATGATGACCGACATGGCTGGCATTTATTATTGGCATATTCCCACCGGCACCACGCAGTGGGAGAGACCTGGAGCGTGCCATCCCGCACCGAGCGGCGTCCCTCGCCAGGACACACGCAAGCACTCGCTGGGCTCGCTTTCTCCTTCACCCACTCCTGACCAAGAGGTTCACGATTTTGACAAACACACGCAACAGAAAGCACACAAGTTATTTATTTATCCACAAAATACAAAAGAACATATGGATTAACTCTTTAACATCCTTACTTTACATTTTTTATTTCCTAGAGGCAATAATAACAACAAACTAGGTTTATTATTTTTTTTAACAGACCCCTGTATACAGCAAGTCTATAACAAATGGGTGACGTGTTACACTCTTTTACACACGTTACACTGTGGTAAAAGTATTAATATATTCACATATACAGTACAGAAAAAAAAAACATACAGCATAAGGATTTTTTTAGCATTGCACACCTCAACCAAGTGGTAGAGATGGATAATTTAGGATCAGTTCAATAAATTTTTATTTGTATAGCACTTTTAACAATTGTCGTTATCGCAAAGCAGCTTTACATAATCAAAAGAAAATCATGGAAATTATGGACAGGATAGGTGTAACACATTTTTCCAATATGATCCTGTGACTCAAATTCTGCTTTACCAAATGGTTGAGCAGATCAATTTCCTCTTTGGGATTAATAAAGTATTATTCTGTCTGTCTGTCTACGTATCTGTCTAAAGGGTCTGTTCTAACAAAAGGTTGATCAGTCCATAAAATGGTTAAGTATGACAGTTACACTAGAAGTATGACTATGTCTATACTAGAAGTATGTAAGTATGACCAGACATACACTAGATATGTTTTATTATACAGAAGGTTTTGTTGTTAGATTATATGTACAGATTTATCTCCTTAATGCAATTTGCTGAAAATGCTTGTATTTTTATGGAGATTTGCCTTTTTTATTTTTATTTTTTTATTTTATTTATTTATTTATTTTTTAAAATCAATTGCTTCATTCAAGATCTTGATCAACGATTAAGTACCCAGCTGTCAAAATTATGACGCCATTTTTGTCATTCTTAAAAGCGTATTACAGCTTTAAGTCGTGTGTTCAGTAGTATTACATCACCGTTTTCTCTCTCCTACGGTTGTATCTGTTCCTCCAGACGTCTCATGCGGAGGTGTTTTTCGGTGCATCCTGTCGCTCAGACAGCACGGCATCAGACAGCTCCGCAGATCCCGTCCCACCTGCGCCGTCCTCGGCGTGTCTCGACTCCGCCCCCATCCTCTCTTCGAACTCCTCCTCTTCCTCCGACGCGAACGTTCCTTCCTGCGGGTTCGTCAACAGCTGCTACTTTGTGAGTCTCTCGCTGTTTTTTTTTTCTCTCTCTCTCTTTCACACTCACACACACTCACTCACTCACTCACTCACTCACTCACACACACTCTCTCACACACACACATACACACACACACACACACACACACACACACACACACACACACACGTTAACAGCTCGATGCGAGGATGTCCAAATATAACCGTATTTCCTCATTATCCAAGTTTCCGTCTTCACACCCAGCTTTGATATCTTATGGAAAATCTTTTCCACACTAATAGGCAGAAAGAAAAAAAAACAGAGCCTTTAAGGTCTCATTCTGCCTCGTGCAATCCAGTAGTCTGAAAGATCTCAAAGATAAAGGTTCATGAAAGTGATTGTGATTAATGACAACTTAAAGAGGTGCTTATAACATGATGCTCTGATTTAACCTTATGACTGTTTTTTTTAATTATATGCCTTGATAAAATAACTTAATTGCTAACAAAAATTTCTGTGTGTAGCCTCGATCTTCGTCACTGCAGATCATGCCAGAGAAAGACAAACACACCGAGATCCAGCATCGACAGGAGGACAAAGTAATGCTCTCATTCTCTCTCTCGCTCTGTGTCTCTTGAATATCACACACACACACACACACACACACACACACACACACACACACACACACACACACAGTAAAATTTTTGTCTAGAGTGATGCTGCTCCTCTTTTCTATCCTTTTGTGTTCTCTAAATGTGTGTGTAAATTAATGAGTGACATTTTAATCATAAACAGGTGTCAAATTAAAGGAGTGTGTGTGTATGTGTGATGGTTTGATGTTTGCTGGCATGAAAACCATGGATTCCAGTTAAATTGTCTGTGGCGTGTGTGAGTGTATTTAAGTAGTGGAATATTTGAGATACATATACTAATGTATATACCCGCGCATGAATGATTTAATGTCCTTGTCTTGTCTTTCTCCTCCTCCATGACTTAAGTTTGTGTGTGTGTGTGTGTGTTTGTATAACCGTTTTTGTAGAAACATCCCTGGAGTGATTTTGCAGTGGGAAAGATTGATAGTGAGGTCTGGAAGGTTAGTATGAGACAGGATCGGGCAAAGCTCAAGCAGCAGAATGGCTCAAGCGACTCTGACACATTGGCCAATAGGATGAGATCTGGGGCGGGGCTTTAGTGATTCACACTGATGCTGAGTAAGACCAAGACGGAACAATCCCTCCAGTCAGCTCATGACGATCGGATTTACGACCCGGTTCAATGCAGCTCAAGGCGTGACACCACGCTCATACTTTTAATCCATGAAAGAAGATCGATAATGATCTGCGTCATGTCAGGATGCTATAATTATATGAAACTGGGGAATAATAAATAATAAACTTGGCTAGTTTTGAAAAAACTAATCTTGGATGTACAGTACATTATAGTGGCCGTGGATTAATCATTATACAAACACCTGTAGAACAGGACTTCTACAGTAGATATGACTTAATGCACATTTATTTTTACCTGAACAAGTTCATTAGTTAGAATTACTTGTATAAACCTAAATTCAGTCTTTCTGTCTTCTCTATAAAGATAAAGCTAGCGACCTATGAAGCGACTAACACACATAAAGCCATTCTGCTGTTGAAGCTCGACGCTCTAAAATGATTAATGGCTTTATCACTGCTCAGCCTTTAACCTCTGCCCCCAGCGACCCCTGGCTTCTGCCCGCCCCTGCCTGCCATCAGACTCGCACAGTTTCCTCTTATTTGTGATGTGTATGTTTTCCTGGTTATTTTGTATGGACAATATGTTTTAAATGATGCTCGAGTTGTTGTGTTCTTAAAGTACCCCTGACATGTAGAGGGCATTTTAATGAGAAAATAAAGGAAATATTAAGCAGTCTCTTATTTAACATATAAGATCATATAAACTGTGTGTTCAGTGGTACTTTAAAGCAAGTTTCAGTGAGCATGCAGCAATTTCTTTGGACTGTCACGCATGCAAGCACGCACAATTGCGCACTCTTGGAACATGCAGGTCTCTGCACAGCATGTCGGCCCGAAGTCATGGCTCGCTAATTGGGTGGCCCGAGAGGTGTATCTCTGATTTCTCTCTCTCTCTCTCTCTCTCTCTCTCTCTCTCAGGATCTGCAGGCTGCCACAGTGAATCCTGACCCCAGTCTGAAGGAGTTTGAAGGAGCCACTCTCCGCTATGCCTCGCTCAAACTTCGGTGTGTGTGTGTGTTTGTGCCTCCTAGCAGATACCTTTGATGTCATGACAAATTTTTTTTGTAACTGAGAAAAGCAGAACCAAAAAAAGGAAAAATGGGGTGGAGCTAGATCTGATCCAACTCCTCCTATAAGCCTAGCCTTAACAATGACTCTCACTCTGTATAGCTCGATATCTATACAACAACACATGAAACACATTTCATCCCCTAGACTTCAGGTGGGCGGGGCTAGATCATGTCTGACTCCGCCCCTTCTGCAGCAAGGGCTTAGTTAAAACATAAACAGCCCAAGCTTATGCATATTAAAATGTATTTTGTAATGTAAATTGTCAAATGGAAAGTCAAAAATTTCAATAAATTGTATTTTGATAAATGTATTTATTTATTTACATTTTCTTAATTTTTTTAATAGAAATCCTGCTCCTGTAGAGGAAGAAGATTCCAGCAGTGTTAACAGCGATCCTGAAGCCAAGGTGAAACATATACACACATACACACATACACACACACACACACACACACACACACACACACACACACACACACACACACACACACACGCACAAAACATAACCTTAACTTCCACTAAAAGAATTCACCAGTTAGTACATCTACACAAACCTGATTTAGCTTGAACACACACTCACACACTTCTCCTATCCATCTATACGTCAAATCACGCAAAAAACACCCACAAGCAGCTTTCTGTTTTCTGCCCCGACTGGAAATCATGGAAATTACGGGCGCAGTACATCCTGCCGTCCATCTGATAAACGTTTGTTTACTGCTCTTGTTTCTTGGTGTTTATTTTGGAGCCCCACCCCTCTCTCTCTCTCTCTCTCTATGGTGCTCTCTCTCCTTCTGCTGAGCAAAACCATATGGAACTGCAGGCTTGATCCAGCTCGCCATCTGGTGGAGAGAGAGCGTAAGGCAGCGACATTCAAAAATCAAATTGAACGGCAAATTCAAAGCCAAAGCAGTAAAGACGTCCAGACGTCTGACTCAAGAATACAGAATGAACTGCAGCTGTAAGAGTTATAGCAGTTATAGATTCTTGGCAATCTGTGAGGGTTTCAGTTTAAAAGATGATTTGTTGGTCTATATAAATCTATGTGTACATCAGTGCCCTGACATGAATACGAATATGTATGAAATTGTTGTCTCAGTGTGCAGCTGAAACAATATTCTGCATTATATACATTATCCTACAGTATGACGTTACACACTTGATACCAATCACAATTATTATGACGTCATGAATCTGTAGAATTAGACCCAGGCATCTGAAAGGAACTCCAGGAAAATGATATTCCACATTTTCCAAACTTTTGGACGTTTTTTATTTTTTAAATTAATTTTATTTTTGTTCCGGAGACAGTCTGAACATCGTCCCACTTTCTCTAAGTTACGTCACTCCAGGAGTCTAACTTTTAAATATTTCATTTCCTCCCTGGCCCCTCTCTCTCTCTCTCTCTCTCTCTCTCTCTCTCTCTCTCTCTTTTTTTTCCTCTGCCTTCCTCTCTCAGTCACATGTGCTTAGAATCAAAGTGAAGGAGGAGGACAACATTGTGGCTCTTATTAATCACACACATGCACAAAGGTGCACACACACACACACACACACACACACACAGACGGACACATTCTCCCCCTCCTTCTTATCTATCTATCTCTCATTCAGACACCCTCACACACCCTCATCCTCACACACACTTGCTCCCAGAGTGTGAGACAAGCCTGCAGGGTTTTAATCTGGCAGAGTGTCAGAAGCGAAGAAGGGGATGAAAGATGAATGAGTCAGGTCTCTGGATGCAGCGAAGAGCAAGGGATGGTGCGACAGAGGAATAGAATGCAATAAAATGCAATCCTTTAAAAAATTTTTTTTTTTAAAGTTACTTCAAGTCAGAGATATACTTTGTGGTATTATCTAAGATCCATTAAATGAACATGATTTGTTGTGGAGTAAGTGGAGTAAAACACTTCAGGGAGTGAGGTTATGGGAAAATAATCAATTTCGTAGTGTTTTTGGTTATTTATTAACAGCACATAGAAATGCGTTGTGTTTATTTAGTTGGTAATAGTGTGTGTGTGCTAGTGTTTTGCAGTGCGATCTCTGGGATGGGTCGAGATGGCAGAAGACGACTTGGCTCCTGGGAAAAGCAGCGTCGCCGTTAATAACTGCATCCGACAGCTCTCCTACTGCAAGAACGACATCAGAGACACAGTCGGGATATGGGGAGAGGTGACTCTCTCTCTCTCTCTCTCTCTCTCTCTCTCTCTCTCTCTCACACCCACACCCACACACACACACACACACACACACACACACACACACACACCACACGCACGCTGAGAAGTTAGGCCCTGGTTATTTAATTTATACTGGAGATTTATAATGTAATAGATAAAAGCATGCCATGCCTGGTGGGATGAGTGTAAGAGAGCGAGAGAGAAGGAAAAGGAGATAGGAGGAAGGCTAATGTGTTGCACAGCTCACTCAATCTTTCTGCTCAGCATTCATCTCTCACACGCTTGTACACACACACACTCACACACAAACATTTCCTACGACCTTGTCATTATTCCTAATCTTCTGCTTTGTGTGTGTGTGCACACAGGGGAAAGATATGTATCTGATCCTGGAGAACAACATGCTGAATCTGGTCGACCCTATGGACCGAAGCGTCCTTCACTCTCAGCCAATCGCAAGCATCCGTGTGTGGGGTGTGGGGCGGGACAACGGCAGGTAAGAAGACTTAACGCACGATTCTGTTTATCCACTCGTGTTTAATCTCTACAGTCACGTTTACTTTCCCTCAGCCCTTTTGGATATTGGATATACACATAGTGTCGTGAAAAAGTATTTGCTCCCTCTTGATTTAAAAAAAATAATAATAATAAAAAATAAATAATATATATTATTTGGAATTCAGATCATCAAACAAATTTTAATATCACACAACCTGAGTAAATACAAAAATACAGTTTTTAAGTGATGATTAAATTTATTAAGGGAAAACAAGCTGTCTAAACCCACTGTGAAAAAGTAATTGCCCCCTAAACCTAATAACTGGTTGTACCAGCCTTGGCGGCAACAACTGCAATCTGGCGCTTGCAATAACTGGCAATAAGTCTTTGACATTGTGTGGAGGAATTTCGGCCCACTCTTTCAAAAAGAAATGTTTTGCTTCAGCCGCACTGGAGGGTTTTTGAGCATTACCGGCCTGTTATCTGAATGGAATTTAACTAGGACACTCCAAAATCATTATTTATTATTATTTTTTTGAGACATTCAGAGGCGGACTTGCTGGTTTGTTTTGGATCATTGTCCTTGAGCTTGAGGTCACGGACTGATGGCCGGTAATTCTCCTTCAGGATTTTTTTGGTAGAGCGCAGAATTCATGGTTTCATTAGTTATTGCAAGTCATAAAGGGTCTGAAGCTGCAAAGCCCCAGAGCATCACACTACCACCACCATGTTTGACTGTTGGTTTGATGTTCTTTTTAAGAAATGCTGTGTTATGTTTACACCGGACGCCCATCTTCCACTTACTTGTGTCTCATCAGTCTACAGAATATTTGCCCAAAAGTCTTGACATAATCAAGATGTTTTTTGACAAGAAGAACCTTTGTGTTCTTCAGTGGCTTTCGCCTAGGAACTCTCCCATTGATGTAATATATACCCAGTCTCTTTCTTATTGTTGAATCATGAACACTGGCCTTAAATGAGGGCAGTTAGGTCTGCAGGTCTTAACATGTTGTTCTGGGTTCTTTTATGAGCTACTAGACGAGTCGTCGTTGTGCTCTTGGAGTAATTTTGGTAAACCAGCCACTTCTGGGAGGGTTCACCACTGTTCCACGTCTTGTCCCTCTGTGAATAATGGCTCTCATCGTGGTTTGCTGAAGGCCCAAAGTTGTAGAAATGGCTTAATAACCCTTCCCAGACTGATACATGTCAAGCACTTTGTTTCTCTTCTGTTTTTAAATCTTTTAGCGTGCTTTAAGTACTTGAAGTGATTTCTTGATTCACCAACCCTGGTGAAATTTAGCTCCGCTTTCCAAAAATCACTGGGGGGGTGTTGGGGGTGGTGCAGGTAGGTTTGTACAGCATTTTTCCCTTTTCCCTGATGAATAAATCATAATTTATAAACTGTATTTTATATTTACTCGGGTAATCTTTTGTGTGATATAAAAATTTATTTGATGATCTGAATCATTTAGGTGTGACAAATATGCAAAGAATAAAAAAAAAATCAGGAAGGGGGCAAATACTTTATCACAGCACTGTATATATTATGTTGGTTAAAGTTATGATGTCACATATTATATAATGTACGCTCACGTACACACTCAAGAGCTTTAATCAAGGCTCGAGACGGACGACGCATGCCGATGCAAATGCAGCTTCATCGAACGCTCTATCTCACGCGTCTCCGCTAAAGGTCAGCTTAATGAATCCAGAGCGGCGGATTCGCTCCGGTGAAAGGAGGACGCGAATGAAAGATTGATGGCGTTAAGACGAGCGGCCTGATGAAAGTTTAATCCAGTTACACAGGGAGCGTTCTGCTGCTCGCGTGAGGTCCTCGATCCGTACCGTCGGATCGATCACGTTCTTGCTGGAGCAGCTGTAACTTTTAACTTGAGTGTGTGTGTGTGTGGGGTAAATTCACAAACCAGTGCTTTTGGGTTAACGCGCTGCACGACATCATTAAACTCTTATATGTTGATCCGTTATGGGGAAAAAAAAACACG
Source organism: Clarias macrocephalus (assembly GCA_011419295.1). NCBI lineage: Eukaryota > Metazoa > Chordata > Actinopteri > Siluriformes > Clariidae > Clarias > Clarias macrocephalus. The sequence continues at coordinate 27,434 of JAAGKR010005438.1, read as the reverse complement.
CATCAGCAGGTTCCTTGGGTGAGAGCGAGGAGAGGAGGGGAGGAGAGGGGAGGGGACAGCGAGAAGCAGGGATTGGACGCGGAATAAGAAAGAGAGAGAGAGAGAGTGAGTGATGAGGTGAAGTCTTTAAACCGGTGTCGAAGGCGAGAGGAACAGATTTAGCATGGAGCGAAAATAGAAGCCGACTGGGACTAGACGTGAGTATCGTGGGTTCTCACCATCCTTTCATTATCTGCTTATTCTTATTTGTTTCTCCTCCTTTCTTTCTGATCTTGCGTAAATGTGCATTTTGTATCTAAATCGAAAAGGGTTTTGCTGTAAAAAAAAAATGTAAAAAAATTCCAGTTGGATGTTTGAGAGTTAGAGATGTTAGATAGAGGAGCAGGGTGTCTTGACGTGAGAATGTGGAGGAGTGTGAGATTTCTCAGGAACGTCGACACTAGAGAAGGACAGAGATATACGGATAAGGAGCAGGCGGTGAGGAAGAAAACGTGTTATTCCAGGTGATATCAGGAGCAGAAGAGTAAAGACCAAGAGTACTGAGTAATTTATGCGGAAGAGGGCGGATAGCGCTTTCCACCATGTGGGCGGGACTCAGTGCTGACGACCAAATTGTGAAACGGCAGTTTCTGTGTTTTTTTTTTACACTCACTCACCTCCTCGTTTTCATTCTCTTCCCATTTTTTCCTTTATATTCCCTAATCGCCGGACTGTTTTATATTCATTCAGTGACACGTGTGTCGGCTTGATGGAGGCAGCCTTAACATTTTCAAGCTATACGTGAAACCTCGTTAACACACATGGTTATTTCTCTCTCTCTCTCTCTCTCTCTCTCTCTCTCACACACACACACACACACACACACACACACACACACACGCATGCCTATATCCTGAGGCATATTCATCAGCTGCCAAAACAGGCTTTATAAGGTGAGGTGTGTGTTTGTGTTAAAAGATGTGCGATTCTCTTCTTCTCTTTAATTCCTTCCCTTCTTTTGTTTACTGCTGTCCGGGATTTAGAGAGAGGTAACGTTCCCCATGATCACTCAACTCAATCAATATTTGGTAACACACACACACACACACACACACACACACACACACACACACACACTCGTTCACTGACTAGTTTTATGTTACACAAAAGAGTGTGTGAGGATGGTGTTTGTCTTAAATCTATATAGTGATTTATTTATTTATTTTTTGGTCAGCTTGAACTGTTTTTGCACAGTTTTTTTGAGACACACACAAATGTACAAGGTCTTGCATGCAAAGTTAAAATATTTGTTGTTGTCTTTCCAGGGATTTCGCCTACGTAGCACGTGATAAAGACACACGGATATTAAAATGTCATGTTTTCCGCTGTGACACGCCTGCCAAAGCCATCGCCACCAGCCTGCATGAAATCTGCTCCCGGGTAAGACCCTCCACCTCACTAACGGTACTAACGTACTGTGCGTACGTGTCTATCTGCGAAGTGTGCTGTACCGTAAAACACTGCAATGCTTCATTCAAATCAACTCCGGGGCTCCTGGGAGAGCTGTGTGGCAAACACGACTCCTTTGATTAATGGCATCAGTAATTGATGTCGCACCGTGCGCCGAGGGAATAAGAGAAAGAAGGACAGGCTCGTGCTTTTCCAGCGTTAGCCTTCGTTCTGAATTAATTAGGTCTGTAGGGGATGCGCGGGGATTGTTTTTCCGATCGTGCGGATCAAAGCGGAATGCGTAACGGATATATCGGGGTATGTAGCGTTAAAACCAAGCAATGCCGTTGACATTGTTTCGGTTTACAGAACAGGTTCTCCTTTTTCATTTTTTTCTGTTTTTTTTTTTCTGACAGCTATCAGAATATTGCTTTAGTATTAGGTAGCACCCATATAATGACTTTTTCAGAAGAAGAGCGTGCTAGGCGGGATGACGGGCGAGGGATTAAGATAAGGAAAGTAACAAAGCTTTAAGCTCAGGATGAACAAAACTCAAACTAGGCTGTTCATAGAAAGTGCTACTCTGAAGCACAAGTCAAACACGGACTTATGATGAAATTTCTCGGGAATCAAGGCGTAAAAATGATCACTCTAAGCTGCTGTAAAGCATTCGAACAATTTAAAGAAGGCGTATATGTGTGAATGACGACCCAGGACATGGTGGATCGGAAGTCACTATATGAACATTCAGAGAGTGGAACGCATGATCCTTCGAAGGATAACTTTTCGCCAACTTGGGGAAGAGACGCATCTGTCTGTGAGAACTGTACAGTCCTGACCTTGCTCCAAGCCATATCCACATGTTCGGGCCATTAAAGGAGTTCCTGGGGGGGGACAGCGTTTCAGACGTAAAGCAGACAGTCCAATTCTGGCCAAGCAGTAGTGAAACGCCGGGATAAGTGCATTACTGTCGCAGGGGATTATATAGAAAAATGTATTTCTTGTTTTGAATTCTCATAACTTCTTCTGATATTCTTCACAATCAAAGGTCCTGGTTTGACCTGAACACCCCTCATATATTGATATTTCACTCTTCGAGATGTATCTTGTACCAGTAATGGTTTATGTATTGTTTCCTGTTTCTGTTGTGTTTATTAGATCATGGCAGAGCGCAAGAGTGCCAAAGCTATGGCTGGAGGATCCCTTCAGGACAGGAGCCACACAGGGCTCGACGTCCCACTGCAGGGTAACACCTCACTCACGCAGGATTCCTTCTCTATGTGCATGATGATGATGATGACGACATCGGTGCATGCTTTAGTTAGTTAATGTGACTTGCTTGTTGTGTCCTTTAGCAGAGTTCCCCACACCAAAGACTGAACTGGTGCAGAGGTTTGAGGTCTTGTACGTTGGCATGATGCCAGTAACCAGACCCATAGGTGAGATGTGTGTGTGTGTGTGTGTGTGTGTGTGTGTGTGTGTGTGTGTGTATATATATATATATATATATATATATATATGCACTTACAAAGATAACAGATGAATAATAACTCAAGCTTGTAGAATAAAACCATGTGTTTTTTTTTCTTTTTTTTTTCCCAGGCATGGATGTTTTAAATGCAGCCGTGGACAGTCTGATGACATCATCAGACCGAGACAGTTGGATCCCGGTGATCCTGAATGTAGCGGACGCCACTGTCACAGTCATCAAAGAAAAGGCAATAACAACTGTAAACAAACAAAAACACAAACAAAAAAAAAAAACACACATTTCATCCAGCCTTAAAACACACACATACACACGCACCTTGCAGTTTGTAACGATATCATTTCCTGTTTCAGGAAGAAGAGGAAGTCCTGGTCGAGTGCCGAGTACGTTTCCTGTCCTTCATGGGCGTGGGGAGAGACGTTCACTCGTTCGCTTTCATCATGGACACGGGCAACCAGCACTTCGAGTGCCACGTGTTTTGGTGCGATCCCAACGCGGGCAGCGTGTCCGAGGCCGTGCAGGCCGCGTGCATGGTCAGTACCCGCACCTTCTTCATCATCACCTCAATCACCTTCGTCCTCACTACACCTATCCATTCACCACTCTGTTTTTCTGTCTCCTCTACACCGCAGTTACGATACCAGAAGTGTCTGGTGGCGCGCCCACCATCGCAGAAGTCCTGCTCACAGGCCCCGCCCTCCGACTCAGTGACACGCCGTGTCTCCACCAGCGTCAAGCGCGGCGTCCTGTCCCTCATCGACACGCTCAAACAGAAGAGACCCGTCACAGAGCTGCCACAATAATCCCTTCACACACAAACACACACACACACACACACTCTCTTGCACATCGATACAGCATGCGTACACCTATTCACATTACTTGGAAAATCACACTCTCCTATAAAACCGAAGAAAAAAAAAAACGCCCATGCTTCACCTTTTAGCGTAACGTGGCTCCGCCTCCTCTGTGTCAATCAAGTGTTATGTGCTTATCTGCATGGGGTGACCACACCTCCGTCGCATGATACAAGACATCACGCACATATTAGGAGGAGCATCCTCGGGGTGTGACAGTCGATAAAGTCATAGAGAGCGTCTGTGCGCGCGCGTGTGTGTGTATGTGCGCGTGCATGAAAAGCCAGACAGATCAAACATTTAACCTCACTAGAGCTTCCTCTGTACAATCCCAGCTGGCTGTATTGTATGTTTGTGTGTGTGTGTGTGTGTGTGTGTGTGTGTGTGTGAGAGAGAGAGAGAGATGTGTGTGTACATTTCTGATGCTTCATCAGAACGACAGCATCTTTCGATGCTTCCATTCACAAAGCATGCAGTTTCTTCCTGTCTCACAGTCTTGACACGATGAACAGAGGAGAGGACGGAGTAAACTTGCTGGAGCAAAAAAAATAAAAACAATAACGAGATAGACGAGGGTTGCTGTGTAAATACACATCAAAGCTTTTCACCAAAAAGACCGGGCCTGAAAGAGGAAAGAGGCTGACTGATTTTCTGATAACCAGGGGTGAAGAGAATTAACTACGATGATGGATCGAAAACTGAAAGGTGATGTCCTGTGGAGTCGCTTGTTTTCTATCGCCTCAGCGATGCTGCCTTTTCGTTTCCTTTTCAAGCTTGTTCATGCACACGATTGGACGCTGACAGGATGACATCATGCTGGAGAAAAAACAAACAAATGAGAAAAAAAACCTTGTTCATGCGCATAAGGACGCTCATTCAGCGCTACATCTGGGGAGCCATGTGTCTAAAACAGAATCAGCGTTTACAGGAAACCTCCACCCTGAACGATGCGTGCAACTATATTTACACACAAACAAACACGCTTATACAGTACGCTATCTCTCTACGTTTCACATAATCCGTTCGACTACCTGCTCAAAGCGGTGCAGTAAAGATTTACTCTTTTGCCTTCGTAAATAAAGAGAGCGATGCAGCAGAGCTTCAGTGTGTCTAGCTGTCTTAGTCTTTAGACATTTCAGCTGTTTCAGGGTGGACTTTTCCTTTCATATCTCGCCGCACTCTGGAGTCTGCTGTCGTCCTAATCTTGTGTGTCTGCAGTGTCTGTATAGACATTTGCAAATGCATATCACATCATAAGCTATGTTTTTTAAAAAAAAAATATATATAGTATAATTTTCACTTTTTATATTATTTTAAGTATTTTTTTTATATATATGTATTATTTGCCTTGTGAATACATTCTCGCCAACAAAAAAGGAAAAATGCATCGTACGTGTTGTGGGGAAGAAAAAAAAAAGAGCGAAAGGGAAAAGTACAAATTTATTTCACGGGCTGCCGGAAGTGTCTAAACTATGCATTCTTTTAGCTCCAAGGACGATTTAAGGAAAAAACGACACAAACTAAATAAAAAGTCACTTTACTTTGCGTGTCTTGGGACAATGACAAAACGCGAAGAAGTGGACGTCAGAGTGGACGGGAAAGATATTTTTTATTTTATTTATTCTATTTTATATCGTGTGTAAAGGTTTTCGTCATGATCCGTTCTATGTCTTGGACATTCTCTTCACCGTGGCTCGGACTTAACGAATAAATCGGTCCGTGACGAGGAATAAGAAAGGAAAGAAACCGAAGAAACAGTGAAAGCAACAATCTTGCACAGTCACTGATGTTTTTTTTTCCTTTTCCCCAAGATGGAACTAGTAGGCATATCCGATATTTTTTTGTAAAGTCTGTAAAAATCTTTTGATCTCACTTTAAAATTTGGTTTTGACATCTCGTTCCTTTCGAACACAGCTCAAGTTACTTTTGAGATGTTTAACGCTTTGAGTTAAGCTCTTCTGCACTTCTTTTTTTATGTATATAAAAAAAAAGATAAAGCGTGCACACGTTCCAATCTCATAATGGCGTGCACTTCGTGAGAGTACAGAGACGAGCTGTAGAGATTCACGTGGTGTAGTTTGATCATCTGAGATGAATTCCTGGTCACTCACACAGACTTGCACACACGCAACCACACACATACACATGTAGACAGTTGCATTCTTGTGGAAACAATGGCTTCTTCTCCTCTACACTACTTTGTACCCCATACTAAATGTAATCTGTTGTGAGAATAAACAGCATATCAAAAAAAAAAAAAACCCACCTAATCATATTCTTTCTCTTTGTGTGTATTTACATTTAATTTAATTCAAGATAACAAGAAAAAGCTTAAACTTCTTTTGTGTTACACAAAACATACATGTATCATCAATCAGATGCTGGTCTTTGAAGGCTGAACTCGAGACGCTTTCTTGCGGTACGAGTGTGTCCCGCGCTTGTGCATCGTACCACTCGTGGCTTTCACTCCGCTGCTGGATTGTGGTTTTCTAACTTTCCGCCTGCGAGTTTTCTTCTTCTTCTTCTTCTGATTTGTAGCTTTGAAAGACTGATGTAGATCTGTAGAACTGTCATTCAGGCCAGGGGAAGGAGGGCGTGAGGGCTCTGTAGATTCTACGCCAGATCCTGGGATGTCCGTGTGGAGCTGCTTGGAGACATTGGGGTCGGCTTGAGAAGGAACTGAAGAAGTTGGTGGAGCTGCTGTTTGTGTTTGAGGAAGCGCCAGTCCGTTCAGGAGACCTTTTGCTGCTGCACGGACCAGTATGTCCTGTACGGTTTCTGCTTCCTAGAACACACACAGCATTAATGTCATGACTTAGACATGTGTCTGTATTTCAACTACATTGAGTCAGATTTTTCCAAATCCAATGTCAACCACATACAGACGACGTTTGAAATCGGGGTTCCTAAAGATATGTCTCAGTCTGGGCACAGTTGCTAAACGATGTGTAGGTTCATGTCCACATCATGACATCATATGTGCGTGGCTACATTAAAATAAAAATGAGCGTGGAGATAATGGAAGAAATAGAAGTAAATAATTATTATTTCGTAGAATTTGTGCTTTAGGAGGTTGCGGAGGGTCTTTTTTCCACTTTTTATCACTATCTACAGGTAGTCCCCGACTTATGAACATTCATGCAGATACGAACGGACCGTGGTTCTTTCAGTTCATGGAAGTAGCTCACATGTATTGTACAAAAAATAGACACTGCAGATACCAATATTTACAATTATATACAATATCTTCAGTGTGTAAGTGAATGTATAAAATGTCCGGTATATTGTATGTGTGTGGGGTGCGGGAGAAATGAGTCAGACTCACCAGTTTCAAAGAATCAGTCCGGAAACATGATGTCTGTCCTGATGGAGAATAATACTAATTTCGGAAAATTCTTAACAGAGCTCCCAGTCCAATATAGTGGAAAACAGCTCCGAGAAAAAAATGGCATCCAGGATTCCCCTCACGATTTAAAGGTGCAGAGACAACACTGTTACATTTGATTCATTTTTCTTAGGCACAATTACGTTTTTTGAGCAAATGAAGGATATGATATGCTTTACATTGTATATTTGTGTCAAAGGCGATAAGACTCACTTTGTCAGACTTAAGAACAAATCGGACTTATGAACATGCTCGTGGAACTTGTTCGTATGTCAGGGACTACCTGTCTTTAAAAGCCACACTCTTAAGATTCTGTTATTTGTCACATATACCATACAGCACAGTGATTATTTTTTTTCATTTATCCCGGGTCAGAGCACAGTGCCCCCTAAAGAAGATTGGGTTAAGGGCCTTGCTCAAGGGCTGAACAATGGCATCTTGGCAGCACTGGGTCTTTAACCCCTGACCTTCTGATCAGTGCCCAGAGCTTTAATCGTTTGAGCCACCACTGCCCCAATTAACCATACTGTCAGTAAGCGCTACTGTTAACTGCAGAGAAATAGAAAACAATAGTCCCTGGACAGAGGATGAAGTGTAATTGCTGATAGTACTTTAGGGGACGCATCAGTACAGGCTAAGCTTGAGGGAATAATCAGAAACAGGGTGATGTATATGAGGAAATATCGAGATGGATGCAATCCTACTGAGATGTCCCTTAAAGTTTTTTTTTTTTTTTTGGCTAGCAGTGTGTGTATATTTGCCTGTCCATGCATGTGGACACTGATTCAGTGAGACAGCAGAATGTATTATTTACATAAGTGCTGTGCTGCTAGAATTTAGGCCAGCCAGTGCAGATAGGGTGCAGTCCGAGTGTGTGTGTGTGTGTGTGTGTGTGTGTGTGTGTGTTTTTGTGCTCTCTTCTCCTTAGTGTCCACATCCATCATTTCTTTTTGACAAACAGACACACACCTCTCGCTTCAGCACAGAGAGAAAGCAGCCCTCGCAGGTGCCGGACGCCTCCGTCCTTCCTGTAGATACTATCCTGTGAGAGAGAGAGAGTCTGGCAATGTTAGTGATGAATGAAAACATTAAAATACAATAAAAAGAGCTTCACAGTGGACGGGTGTATTCCTGCATACACTGTATAGTCTTAATGTTAGGTTTTACACCATCATGAGCTGGGTAATAAAACTCTTCTGAAGTGTTGCCATGGTTACTGACACTTCAATCATTGGACTTAGTGGTGTGTGTCGGGAAAGAATTAATTTTCAAGCTCTGTGTGTGAACATATAGAAAGACACACTTATATTTATATATATATTGTCCAAAAACCTTAGTACAAACTGTACCTTGCTTTTCTTCATCACTTCTTAAACCCCAGGGTGAAGCAACCCATAGTAACACACACTAATATTTCGCTTTAATTAAAGCACACATACACCATGCTCATTTCAATAAGCGTATGCAATGTCAAAGCAATTATTTCCATCCAAAGTCATATTTATTTCTCTCTTAAGATTTTCAAATTTCCAAATCTTCCCCTGCACATCCCAAAGATTCTAAATGGGATTAAGGTCTGGACTCTGTGGTGGCCAATCCATGTGTGAAAATAATGTCTCATGCTTCCTGAACCACTAATTCACATTTGAGCTTAAAGCATCTTGCCATGGTTATCTTGGAATATGGCCATCCCCACAGGTTAGAAAAAAAATCCATTGATGGAAAACCTTTGTCATTCAGTATATTCAGGTCATTAGCTGGCGTCATTTTTGGGGCACATAACGTTGCTGAACCTAGACCTGACCAACAGAAGCAACCCCAGATCATAACACTGGCTTGATCTCCACAGGCTTATACTAGGCACACTGGAACAGCATAAATCTGCACTGTCCAACATATTACCACATGTTTCACTGTCTGTTCTTTATGCTCCCAACCAAATTTAAGCCTTTTTGTTCTCAATTAGTTTCACTGATAAGTGGTTTCTTAAGGCTACGCAGCTGTTTAGTCCCAGTCCCTTGAGTTCTCTTTGCGTTGTGCATGGGTACTTAAACTATTAAACATAGCCATGAGTTTTTTGTTGTTGTTTTTTTTTTCACAAAAACATTTTGAATGTTAATTTATATGGTAACATTCAAAATGTTTTGCCTATGTTAAAGCTAAGCTAGCTAGCTTGTGAATCAGCTACTATTAAGATGGCAACAGCCAGAGCTTCAAAACCGAAGGGGTTGGAGGGTTTGACTAGCTCTCATAACGTTACTTTGCATTTGATTGAACTAAGTCATCTCTGTCCTACACGTCGTCCCATGTCAACTCCCACATTTGTTGTGGTAAGTTGATCCATTATGATTCCAGTTAGCCTAATTAGCTCAAGTGATATCTAGCAGACAGCTACTAGTTTAAAACATGCAATGCAGCTGTCATTCAAATGAGCCTCATCTAAATTTTATGACTTAATATAATTTTAATTGATAGATTAAATAAAAATTCAGCCTTGTACAGTTGTAATAAATGAGAAATCTAGATATGAAGATCAAAACTGTGTTGTCTCCTCAATCCGTTGTGGTGTGGTCTACATTTAGGTTGTCTATGCCGTGTGTATACCTGAACGGCCGTGACTTGGTTCTGACCACAGCGTTCTTCAGTGCTCTTTTGACGACCATCTCGTTCTCTTCTGCAAACACTGAGCATGTGCAGTACACCACGCCGTGCACCTTGGGAACTTCAGAAATCACAGAAATTTGCCTCACAGAAAAAAAACTCATTTTTTACTTCACTTATAATTACTTATAAAGTTTGATTCTATTGAATTCCATCGAAATAGACAGTTTTTTTTTTTTACCCATCAAGTGTGCTGAATGGAAACCTAACCTAGAAAAGGTCATGAAAAATATCTCAGGGCTAAAAGAACTCGTCACACACTTTTAATGGAAAGTCAGTCTTGCATTTCAGCGTGAAAATGTAATACGCATAGCTTAGCTATAATCCGTGTATATAAGGAGAGAGCGGAGCAAAAATCCTTATTGAATAATTTTATAATTTATAATCTTTAGAAATAATTCATGGTCTTCAATGCTGTCCGTTTTCAAATGAAAACACTAGGATCAGGACCAAGGTCAGGGATCTGCTTTAAAGCTTTTTACACTTTTGCTCCTTCACCAGGGCAGAAATGTACTGTAGGTGTGTTTCTTACAGGTCAGGGCATGGCTCAGGTCTTGTATCTGTTTTTTGATCAGGGTCTCCAGTTTTGCTTCAGACACAACACCCTGAGACAAATCCTGCAACAACGTCCTGTCTGATACAAAAACAATAAGAAAAAAAAATCAAGATTTCTGAGATGTTCTCAATATTTTGCCTGGAAAAAGTCACATGGGAGTTCGATGCTGTGTTGTTGCCGTACCTCCGTCTTCATGAATAATATGCGCTACTGGGTCAGTGAGCGCTGAAGCCGTACATCTGGGCAACACGAGAACAAGTTGAACCTTCTGGAGGCGAGAATCGGCTTCGCTCAGCTCAGCAAATTGTTCCGACAGCAAACGAACATCTGCGTGCGAAGATAAGACGCTGTTAGACAACTCGCACACTTCCTAAACGTAGCCTGGATATTTCGCTGAAATATTCTTAGCTGAGAAATGTCCCACTTTTGCAGCCGACTCGAGACAGCGTCGCCTGTAACTCCTCCCTGTGGGCGGAGTCAGCAGGGAGCCCACAGACGTACACGTGGTTGGAAAAGACTGAAGCCTGGACGCCGACGTGAGCCACGGTGTGTGCAGAGAACGATCCTGCCATTAGAATATCTGTGTTTTTAGCCAACAGGGGGCGCAGCGCAGACACAGCCAGACTGCGGGACTTCTCCTTCAAGAGACACACACATATACACATACTGTACACTTGTTAGATACAGGACACAAGTGTGTGTGATATGGATCACCTGTATTATAAGCATGTGATCCATCAGCAGTGTCGTCTTGTCCAGAAGTTCTCGCGCTTGGTGTGGGAACAGCAGGACATCGGGACAGTGTGTGTCCTTACAGAACACCCTGCCTTCCAGATGTGTGTGTGACTCTACCTGGACGAAGCCCTGAGACTTCAGAGTCACACACACTTCTTCCAAGCTGAGGGGTCACATACACACTTGTTTGTTCATCAGTACAGACAGTACAGAAGTGTTTTTGTGTGTGTGTGTTTACCTGCTCTTGAATGTGTTGACCCAAGCACAGGTGGGTAGTTTATGTTTTCTCTGGTGCTTTTCCTTCACAGGTTTTGGAAGAACGTCCTCGATACACACCAGATCCTGCTTGATTCTGAAGCGGGCCAGTGAAGCCGCAAGCTTTGTCCTAAACCTACAGTGCACACACACACACACACACAGACACATTTAAGGTGTTTTTTGGGAGAATGAGCCGGTAATAAATTCCAAACTTGGATAATGCGTCAGTATAAACCTGAAGAGGCTGTCCTCCACCAGCCTCACTTCCTCTACAGGCTCCTCCCCGTCTCTTGTCATGGGCGGTCTTGGCTGAAACTTTCTGTCCTGTAGGTCATACAGCATGACCATCGCCAGGGCCATGAGGTCATCCGGCTAAACATGGAGAAATGTTCACGTCACATTCAACCGTCGATTTATAGCTATGTTTATGGGAAACGCAGACTCACCTGATGTTGAGTCTCCTGGAAGCAGCTGTCAGTCAGGACGTCCTCCAACAGTGCTCGGACTGAGATCAGATAAAAAACGGTAATTAGTACTGGATAAAATTTTTACTAACATAAGCGGAAAAAACTCTTAGAGGAAGAGGACGCTTACGGCTCTATGCTAGTAACTGGAAAGTTTTGGGTTCAAATCCCAGGACTGACTGACAGCACTGACAATGAATAATCTCGTAATGTCTTTTCTTCACACCACTGAATTGAAGTTTCCCACACATCCTGAGAACATTTTTATGTTTTGTTAATAATTATTTATGCAGCCTTATTAGTAGAAGAGACATATACCTGTGGGAACGTTGACAGAACACTGCCGTCACACCACCTCGTCATTCATCATGCTTTGTTACTCTCTTTATTATCTGATGGACGCGTTTAGATCTTTCTCACGCTTTGTATAAAAGCAACCATCAAATCAGGGCATCAAGTAATCAGGGCCAGCAGACAAAACATGAAGATTTAAAAGAAACAGGAAAGCCAGGGCAGCTCCATAAACAGCCACTGACTTCAATAATGCAGGAGGAGAGCAGGATGAAAGGATGGAGGAAGAGGAGGACGAAAGAGCGATGAGGGAGAGATATGGATGTAGAGAAGGATTGGTCAGTCTGAACTGACACAAGAACTCAAAAATGAAGTGAGGCTCTCATATTCTATATAGCCATGAATACTACTGTAGGAGTTTTATTAATTTGGTCAGATTGTGTTTGTTTATAATCGCTACTTGAATTAAGATATTTATTATTCCTACACTATACGGCACATCCTGTGCACTGTTGGTATATAGGATACAGTATCCCCAAAGACTTTAGGCATGAGGCAGGGTACATCCTGGACAAGGTGCCAGTCCATCGTAGTACACACACACACACACACACACACACACACACACACTGACTCATTCACACACTACAGGCAATTTGAGAACCCAGAGGAAACCCACCAAGCACGGGGAGAACATTAAAAACTCCACACACACAGACTCGAGGTGGGAATCCGAGTCCTTGAATTGTAGATGGCACTAAGCCGCTGTGCCACCTTATATTATAATATATTTATTTATATTACATTAAACTGCACTCAGAAGGACAGAAGATGACCGCTTTTTGATCTTGGATGTACTACTTCCTGTTGTTTATAATTGATTTCACAATTTCTTAGCTAACCCTATTTGTCACACTTAATTGCCTGAGATCATCAAACTAATTTTAATATTATACAAAGATTTTTCCTGAGTAAATACAAAATGCAGTTTTTAAATGATGCTGTCTAAACCCATCTGTGCCTATGTGAAAAAGTAATTGCCCTCTTTGCTAAATCATGAATGAACTGTGATTTTTGGAAACACCAGACCTGTTGAATCAAGAAATCTCTTCCTGTGAATAGCACCCGTCTGAGAAAGTGAAGCACGATAAAAGATCTTCAAAAAGCAGATGAGAAGCATCAAGTATCAGTCTGGAAATGGTTACCAAGGCATTTGTAAGGCTTTGGCGATGATCTGAATCATTTAAGTGTGACAAATATGCAACAGGGGGGGGGGATCAGGAACTGGGCAAAGTTTTGGTCTTGTTTTACTGGGAGGATCTTCATGAGAGCCATTTTCATCATGGTGCGTAATTGGTTTTGCAAATGCACTAGAAAACAAACAGTTCTCAGTGTGTTGTTCAGGTAGCTTGTGAATGTGTGACGCCCGCGGACACCGGCTCCCTCGGTCGCTAGGCAACGCTGCCGCAGAAGCAATCAGGTGACAACGCGTGACACCTGGGCGCGCGCCTACATAAACCTCCCAAATCATCTCAGTGCACGTGCGGGCGTTAGTGCAGCAGCAGGTGTGAGAGAAATTCTGGCTCTGCTGAGAATAAGTTTGTTGAAGAGAAAAGAAAACCTGTGTTTAAAAAAAAAAAAGTTTGTTTTATGTTTGAAAAAAAAATTAATTTGATAGATATTTTTTTCTTTTTGGTTATACTGTTCCACAGTACAGAGGAATTTTTCAGTACGTACAAGCACTTCTGCACCCAGATTTCCTAAAAGACGATTTTTAAAACTCATAAAACTGCCGACAAAATCCGTAGTGTTTATTTATTACTTACAAGTCTTTTAATTCAGGACACCGCTGAATCGTAGCCATTTTTCCTCATGCAGTTGCTCGCATCATACACAAGAGGGCAGAAGACTGTTCAATCACAATTGCTGTACGTGGTTACGGACGCTTTTTCATCATGCAGTTACATAAATCATCCACAAGAGGGCAGACGTGTTTAATTACTTGTACAAGCGTACAACGCAGTTTTTTTGTCATATATTTCCGGTTTTCAGTATGTACAAACACTCCAGCAACCAGATTTCCTAAAATACATTAATGTTTAAAGTTCTAATAAATACAGACAAAATCCGTGGTGTTTAATTTAGTTTATTACTCGCAAGTCACAAGAAGACTGTTCAATCACAATTGCTTGCATGGTTACGACGCTTTTCCCTCATGCAATTACATACATCATCCACAAGAGGGCACAAGACTGTTCAATCGCAATTAATTCTACATGTTTACGACGCTTTTCCTCATGCAGTTACATATATAATCCACAAGAGGGCAGAGGAGTGTTTAATTACTAATACAAGTGTTTTTTTTTCATGCAGTTACATGTCTCAGCCACAAGAGAGCAGCAAAGTGTTTCATCACGTTTTCTTGTACAAGTTTATCAATAATTTTATTATATATATATTTTTTTATTAGGCAGTTACATAGATCATTCGCAAGAGGGAAGGTGTGTGATCACGATTTCTTGTACGAACTTTCCCAAACATTTTGAAACACGTAAAAAAAAAATGCTACACAATATCAAGCTTTCTAGTTAAAATATAGGAATTATGATTCAATGAAACCAGTGGGCATGCCTACAGACAGAAAAAAGACTAAATGTAATTAATACTCTCCCGAATGTTGAACTCTTCTTCTTCTTCTTTTGCACATATTTTCATTGGAGCAGTTAACAGTATTATAATCAGAGGCAGAAAGTAAGGAATTACATTTACTCGCGTTACTGTAATTGAGTAATTTTTTTGTGTACTTCTACTTTTTAAAGTAATTTTTAAAATCTGTAATTTTACTGAAGTATGTTTTGTTTGAAGTATTGAAGTAATTCGCTACATTTTAAACCATATTCGCTACTGAGTAAAACAAATGAATGAAAATGCAAAAATAATAAAAATATGATGCTTTTGTATAAACGCTTCGTTGTGCTCGCGTGTGTGTATCGTGTCCTGTTCGCGCGCCGCTCCAGACTCCACTCCAGGTTTTCTAACTGTCCCCACATCGGCATCTACCTGACCTTCCACACGGTCGCTTCCGCCCTGAGAGTGACGTCATCAACCAGCGCCACCATAGACGCGAGAGATGCGGAAAAGAGGAAAAGAGATTGTGATTCTGGCGTTTTGATATTTGGTTGTGTTTTCTGGTTTTGACTTGTTGCCTCCCATTGTCTACTTTTTTGTAGATAATTTCACTGTATGTTTGTGCACTCACCAGTAGTAGAGGTGTGGCTGCCATTTATTTGGGGAAAAGGGAATTTATTCACTGTTTTTGGTTTAGGGAGTCAGGTGAGGTACCTGTATTTTTGTTTGTTTGTTTTTTTTTGCAGGTAAACCTACCATTTAGTTTATTATGTTGGCCTGGGTCCACCCTGAATCTGATCCTCCTCCTCCTGTTGTGTTTGTGTTTTTGTAAAGCAATACAAACCTCATTATTTCATCAGTTAATGACTGGATCTAGTTCTTTCTGCCATATACCACCATTTCCATACAGTTTATAACAGAACCCTGAACCAGTCTTTTGCTGTACGGCCGACACTAGACTGGGACGTAACGCCATATTTAAGTGACCGCTTTGATTTTCAAGCACAAGAAAGACAACAGCTTTATTATGCAAAGGTGTTCCTTCAGTTAAAAACAACTAGTTTGAGATTTATATCTGCTCATCTTTTTTTTTTTTTTTTTAACTACGCTAGAATACCTCATCCCACCCCGCTGTTTAAAAAAAAAAAAAGTAACTTGGTAAATTTTTTATGAGCTACTTTTTACTTTTACTTGAGTAGATTTTTATAATAGTAACTTATACTTCACTAAAATACTTCATTAAAATTTCACTGAAGTAACAGTACTTTTACTTGAGTACAACATTTTAGTACTCTTTCCACCTCTGATTATAATAAACATGTTCACAAAACTTCACACAATCTATTATTTTGGATAATATGTCCATGTTTATATTAAGCTCCTCATTGTACTTAATTGAGCAATCTTGTGACCGTCATCCAGCTGTTTAGTGATATTCAATCTTCAACTGGCTAGCTTGACGGAGTTTTCCATATGTGCCCTGGTGTTCTCATGGTTCCATATTTTCTCTGACGGGTCGATCATGTCCTTCACTAACTTAACTGTCCATGCCGCCCATTTTTTCTCTCAGACATGACTGAGTTTCTCTGAGCTGAGTTAATGTCTGCCATGTTGATCCTGCTGGCTTTCTACACCTGCAAATTGTAGTAGGTTCTGTGTGATAAAGCCACTTTAGTGTGAGCCCACCTGGAACCCAAAAGAAAATGCACTTTAATGCCTAAAGCTTGACCACAAGCTTGGACTTTGTGATGGTGCAACGTTGTTCCAGGGTCTAGGAAAGAGCTACCTTGCAGGAAGTGTCTTGCGATGTGCAGACAGCTGAAGGAGGCGCCTGGGACCAGAATTTATGCTCCCATGAGAATTAACCTTACATTGCATGTTTCATAGTTGAATTCCGTCTTTACGCTGAAGAACATTTTATGGGTCACAGCATGGTACATTTTTATGAGGGAACTTTGAAAGGATCGTGCAGCAGGTATGGGAATGTAGTAAAGCAAAGTCAGAACCCAAGCCTGTTAATCCTGTTAATAGGCAAATCCATGGATGCTGGGCAACAGCCCCGTAGAGGCAATTAGTCCAAATGTGTGGCACCTGGGTGGGCACCTACAGTACACAGCCTCAGTCAGCATGAGGACATTAGTTCGACAGCATGCATGAAAGCAAATCTACTGGATGTTTCTCTGGTATAGGCGAAAGTAAAATGAAAAGAAAAAGTAAATGTGTATTGAGAAAAAAGACAAAAAGATGTGTTGAAGAAAGAAAAAAAATGAACAGGTTATGTTTATTTTATGTTTGATGGACAGGAACGTATGTTTAACATTTTATTATATATTTTTTTATTTTAATTTTTATTATATTGTTCCACAATACAAATTGCCTATAGTGTGTGAATGTGTGTGCGCTCTGCGACGTACATGACGACAATACAGTGGAGGGTTTCAGTAGGTACAAGCACTCCCTCATTCAGGATTCCTCCTCTCCTCTTTCCCTAAGCCTGCACTGGGTTCTCTCCCATTCTTTCCTCAGTGCTGTGACACGTCAGATCTACAGTAGCCAGATGAGCTTATCCTTATAATCCTGATCATAAACTTGATTTAAGATTTCTACATTTGTATCTGATTTAGTCTATAAGTGGTTAGTGCAGCAAGCAAGCAAGCAAATAAATGATATATTAATGTGATTACTTACATTTGAGAGTGTTGAATGCCAGCTCATAAGCCCAAAGCTCAACTTGCTTTGTGTTCTGCTCATTCCCAGAGTCTCCTGTAGCGGTGTGTGGGAGGGGAGCATAACGGATAGCACCGTCATCCAGGGTCTCCTCTATGCAGGATGCCTGGAAAACATCAGCTGCTTGTGCATACACACGGTCAGAAAATCCAAGCTTATGCATGACCTCAATCTGGACTGATGGAGCTTCAGACCTGCACCTTGTAACTTCCCAAATTCCCCAGCAGATATGCAGACACTGTCACTGACGATGTATGTATAATATACCTGTAATTAACGCAACTGTATTCATTTTATACGCCCAGCACACGTACATGAGATGTACATCGCCATTCTTCCATTTCAACCCTAAGTCCTTACAGTACAGAAGAGCACTTCAAAAAAAAAAAAAAGAAGATTAAATTTAAAGCAAACCTTAATGGTAAAGTTTGTACGACTCCAAAGGCTGTGTCAAGCTGCTGATCCACTTTGTTAGACTGAAGTATGAGATGCTGAAGGTGACACCTTTCTCTATTTCACATGAACAAAAACACACGCGCGTGCGCACACACACACACTCAACACGGAGAGGTCAGGTATCACTCTGACAATAAAACGCATTACTAGGCATATCTCATGCAGCACGAACCTCCTCTCAGTCGTGTCACTTATCCTCTATCCATTATCACAAACACAATACATCATTCTCCCATGGTCCAGTGGTGGAAAAAAAAAACCCTGAAAAGAAGGCTTCTAATTTATTAATAAGCGAAACAAATGAGAGTAAAAGTGACGAGTGATAGAAATTGATTGAGGAAGCTGCTTTTATTTCATCATGGATGAAATGGCTGAATATAGAAGAATAGTCTGAAGATAGTATGTAACGCACAGCCTTTATCTTATTGTTAAACTTTTTTACATTAATGTGATCTTTAACATCCAAATATATATTTCTATCAGATTATAAGCTTTACATTTCAACTTGGTGATCAGTTGTATATGGTTGAGATGAGTAATTGCCCCCCTGGTGACGTCAGAGATCCAGGCAGCCACTAACGTCTCACCAGAATAACACAAGTGCAGCATCATGGAAACTACCATTTATAACGTTTATTCCAAAATAATAATAATACTAATAAAAACAAACTAAAAGTATAAAATATTGCATTTGCAATTATAAAAAGATATCGGACAAGTTTCATTTCCACCTGGAAGGATATTGTATCACCTCGTAAGTCACATGACACCATTGAGTTTATTTAAAGCACAGGTGTCAGACAAGCAGTAAGGAAAACCTGATCCAACACACACACACACACACACACACACACACACACACACACACACACACACACACACACACACACACACACACACACACACACTTCATATGAAACCTACTCATCCACACCTCTTCCACCTTTTCCAGCCACTAGAGTCCAACATGCGCGAATGATTCAGACAATTTTCATGCTCCATTTTGAAAAACCTCAGATCAGGTTTTTATAAAGACATTTATGGTTATGTCTACAGACAGCTGTCACTGATGCCTCGCACCCTTCTTATTCCTTTTTCCTTCTTTTGCGAACTCTACACACACGATCATTCACCAACACCAATGTGGATAATGTTCACATCTCCCTGTACAGTCCTGACATTTGATCCAAGACATTTCCCCATGTTTGGACCATTTTTTTTCTTTTAAAGGAGTACCAGGAAGTCCAGTGTTTCAGATGTGAAGCAGGCGTTCTGAGAAAACCTTCTTTGGGATAAGTGCTTTTAGTGTACTACATTACAGTCTAGTATAGTGAACTAAAGTATTTTTGCACCTGCTTAGCTGAAATCTGCAGCCTGGAGAAAAGGGGGATTAGACCCTTCTTGGACATTTTAATGTAATAATTGTGTTTGAGTTCTGCTTTGTTTGTCTGAAAAATATTCTCAGCGTCAAATCGCTCATCATGGATATGTTCCCAGTTTGGAACTAATTCTATAAGTGTGTTGCACTTTGTTTGCCAGCAGGAGTTTTCTATGTAACATCGGTGACACTGAGCAGGTTTCCAAGGCAACCATCTGTCAGGCTGTTCAAGATGTGAGTCTTGTACTGAAAAACTTACTGTACACTTTAGGGGTGTTCACAAAACACATCAATGCCAAAATTGTTGGCATCAATATTTTTCTATAATCATTATATATCATTATTCAATAACATTGCCAAAGTGAGAGGAGAACATTTGTCCTACTTAACCTTTGGCTGACCCTGACACTGATCCTCACCATCCTTCTCATGCACAGAATTAAAGAGCAGTCAGAGACTAAAATATGCTTCCATCACTAATGACTAAGAATGGTACTGCTACAAGAAAATGAATGTGCCAGGCTGGGTCTAAGATGGATAGGTGGTATCACTAAGCTAATACTGACAATTGATAAATGCACATATATCATTATTTTGAATAATTAACCATTTATGTAGGCCCCCCTGTCTTTTGGGGTGTGGTTGGGTCAGGTGGGTATCCTCAGAGAAGATGATGTCCACTACTGGGTGCTCACTTATGAATATATATATATATTTTTTAAATAAAAAAATAATTCATTTTGGTTGGCTATAATGGAGGTCAAATTAGCACATATGTAATAAGCAGAAAATTGAAGACTTGCATGTATAAATTGGAGCCAATATAAAGGCAGTTGCTAACAGATAGGGCTGAAAAATCTACTTTTTTTTTTTAAATTCATTAAAACTACACTAAATACCTACATATTGGATGTTAAATGTAGCAGCAGAATGATGTTTAATTAGGTAGATATGATGTAGACTGAACAACATCATAACTGCTCTGCCATCACTATACTGATTAACATGGTCATCCACTCATCCAGCTGGAAAGGTCACTTCCATCACCTCCAAAAGGCTCTCGAGGAGCTCCGGAAGGCTGGGCTCACTGCAATTCCAAAGAAATAAAGACCTACACTTGGGTTGCAAGCTTTGAAATAAAAATAATGTGTGTGTGTGTGTGTGTGTGTGTGTGTGTGTGTGAGTCATTGTCATAATAATCACTCAAATCATTGATGCCAGGTTAGTGACAGAAATCAAGGCCTTCACACTTCATGGCTCCAGCGCTGACAGACTCGGCACTGGATCCAAGTCTCAGTCTGTGGATGAATGTGTTTCTCAGAGCAGATCACACAGTAATAAGATTTGTCACTAACAGCTGAATCGTTCTCTTTAGCAACAGGTTTAGTCATTTCATTCTTGCTAAGTTTATCATTTTCGACTTCTTCTACTGGAGAGCTGTTCTGTTCTGACTCCTCCTCCTACCTTGTCTAGGCTCTTCTTTAGGGGTCTTTGGTCTAGCACATGATTTTTTCTTTCCATCTTTGTTTAGCAGCTGGTGCTTAAATGGTGAGGAGGTTGATACTGGACAGTAGCTGCTTTCTAGCGCATGGTTTTTTATAGACTGAAAGAACAGTGAAACTTGACAAACAAGATCCAAAGCTAAATTGTACCTATGTATTAGCGTTGGTGTGGATGATGCAGCAGAAGATTTGGGACTGGTTAATTGGGCCTGTGCAATGGTGATGCCACTGTTGAGGTATAGTCAAAAGCTGCCAGGCTCTGTTCACTGTTTGTGTGGAACATGTGCCAGTGCTGACATACTGTACAGACACTGGCTGCCAGGCTCTGTGTACTAGTTGGAACATGTGTTTTATGATACTGGAATACAGTCATTGACTGCTGAGCTCTGCCCACTGTCTGGAACAAATACTGCC
Source organism: Clarias macrocephalus (assembly GCA_011419295.1). Taxonomy (NCBI): domain Eukaryota; kingdom Metazoa; phylum Chordata; class Actinopteri; order Siluriformes; family Clariidae; genus Clarias; species Clarias macrocephalus. The sequence goes on along the minus strand of JAAGKR010005438.1, from coordinate 6,205 downwards.
AGTGGTGATGTTGACCTATGGGTAATAGCTTTTGAGCTCTGTTCACTGTCTGGATCTGACTGCGCTAATGCTGACATATGGTCGACACTTGCTGCGGTTCAGGATGTTTTGATTTCTTTGTGATTGATTTTCTTATTTAGTGATGCTACGGGCAGCACAATTGCCAGGATTTAAGATGTCTGCATTGAATTGCCAAAGGCCAGTGCATTTAAAACCAGATAATGCATTTTTCACTGTTGACATAAGCACTTTCGAACAGCTGTGCCTGGTAAAACGATGAAATTCTTTGCCCTGGATGATTTGTCATTCTAGTTATTGCATTCATAGTTATAAGCAGTTTGAAGGGGTAAAATATAGTGCGGTCTAGTTGCAGTATGCGATGAATAGAAAGTGACTGCAACAACAAAAAAAAAATATTATACCAAGGGACTTGGGTGATGTGAATAGTATGTTAATCAATAAATAGTATGTTAATCGTCTTCTGGGAAGCCTTCATGTGTTCTTTGAAGTGCTGCATGTACCTCAAGAAGTGCAAAAATATCTAAACCAAAAACAAACCAACCTCACAAAGAGAGGACAAACCTGGCCTGCTGGCTACATGCTTCCACACCAGGGGCCCACTATCAGCATCATAGAGTGTCAGCCACCACCTTAATAGATATGGTGAGTATACATTCATTAACTCATCCCTGGGCCCGGCCCAGGGTCCTAAAGCCAGGAGGGAGCCTCTCCATGACTTGTGTTCATAAGGCTCTCCATGTGGTTCCCTCTGCTTTGTTCCATTCGGGACTCAAGGCAAGGAATGGACTTACCAGTGCTTCTCGGCCTGAGCAGGGATTGGCCTGGGTTCCCTGAAGCGCCTCAGGCAAACGAGATACCAAGGAGATAGGGCAAAAAGAAGATGATGGTGGCGGAAGTCATCTGTTTTAGTAGCAGAGAAAAACAAGCACAGGTCTAACTCAAAGTGTGCAAGGATCAGGCTCCAGATTGTCCTCTACCAGCCTTTTTCCGCAACGGCCTCTTCTACTACTGAATGCAGTGCAGGAGTCAAGAATGTGATCTTCTGCTGGTGCTATAGAGGAAAATGTGGACAGCTCAGGCAAGAGAATATGCTCAAAAAGATCCAGAATTGCTTCCACTGGCCTGGTGTGCATGATGAGGTGAGGAACTTCTGCCAATACTGCCTGGAGTTTCTCCCCATCGTTTTTGCTTTTAAGCCTGGTGGGCCCCCAACCCAGGCATGCAAGTATATCCTGTTATCACTGACTACGCCAGCCAGTACCTACCTCTAAAAGCGTTATGTCTGTTGTTATTATGCAGGTATCTACATGTAGATATCCTGTCCACCAAGTTACTCTGGTCATTTTCAAGCTGATGGCAGACCTGTGCTGGCTGCTGCAGGTGCCGTAGCACTGAAACTGGCTATATTGAAATGGAACCAAGTTCCTTTGTTCCGAGTTTCCTCCATTTAAGCTTTTATTAGGCAGATATCCCTGAAAACGTCTAGAAATGGCCAAGGAAGCTTTGGAGGATCAGCCATCATTTTATGGCTTGGCCCTGGAGTACAAAAGAGAGATGCTTGAGCCTTTGTCACATATACATTACTGCGCAGTCAAATTCTTTATTCACATATCCCAGTGTAACTGGAGTCAGAGTGCAGGATCAGCCACTGTTATTTAGTACCTTAGCTCTCTGAGCTACAACTGCCCCTGGGCCCAGGTTTAGCAGAACAGAACACACAACTGATCAGCCCAGGTGTGAGCCTTCAACCTTGGATATCAGCTGCTGCGCCTAATACTGAGTGCAAACTTCAAGTTCCTCAGCTCTATTATATCAGCTTAACAAATTCAAGAACATTTTATTTGTACATCACGATGATTGTTGTCGCAAAGCAGCTTTACAGATTCAAAAGACAATTATAGAAATGAAGAGTGAAATGTGAGAAAATATGTATGAATCAAATTGATCAGACCGTCTATGATGAGCAACCCGAGGGCGACGGTGGCCAGGAAAATCCCCTGGAGATGGCAATAGGATGAAACCTTGAGAGGAACCAGACTCAACAGGGAAGCCATTCTCATTTTGGTGATAACAATAGCAGGAATTGGTTTGCAGTCGCGTTGTATGTTGTGTCACTGGAAGTTCAATATAATTGGAGATGTGCTTAATATGGATTCCAGTTCGTTCCAGTTAAACTATTAAGGAACTGCAGTTGCAAGTCCTCCGAGAAAAGCTGTCTGCATTAATCAAGGCCAGGACCCAAAACTGTCCAGTCACTACATACGTCCCAAGCAGACTACACAGGGCCTCCTGGTGACGAGATCTCCAACCCATGCTTCACTCACAGGCACCGTCACAGGCAAGAAGGGGAGGACTTCACATGCAAACAGCAACAGGAAATATTCCAGTACAGTTCATCAAGCTTAACTCTCCTAATCCACATGAAGATTCACATGCCGTCTGAAATAGTCATCCATCAATGCTACCTACCAAGTCACTAAAGCTTGGCACAATGCCATAGAAGAGGAGGTAGCCAAAATGTTGCAACTGGGCATCATTGAGTCCACCAGGCCTTGGTCTCACCCCATTGTTGTGGTGCCCAGGTCTAATTATAGCTTGCTACTCAGCAATGACATCTGTTGCCAAATGAGGTATCAGACTTTGACAGCTACCCCCTGAATGGAGTGGGTGATCTAATTTGGAACCTTGGCAGAACCTAATCAATTTCAGCAATGCACATCACCTAAAGCCATTGGCAGGTAAAAACTGGCACAAAACTGCTGTCAGCACAGCACACAGGGACTCGCAGTATCAGGTCCTTCTTTTTGACCTTCATATAGTCCCAGAGATGTTCCATCACTTGAACATCAGTCTGAGCCCCTATGACATTACAAGGGTGCCTAACTGAATGATATTTTCGACTACCATCCCCTGAGGCCCCACACCACAACCCACAGTACTCGAGGGATCTGCTGATAGACACCAAGTACACCCCAGAGACCTGTGTGGCGTCATGCCCTGAGGGGCCCAATTTACCCTGGTGGCACAAGGGGGAAACCCAAAACCTAGGTGGTTATGTTAATGGTTGTAATGTTATGGGATTAATTTAATGTTATGTAAATAAAAACAAAAACATGTCTTACAAACTCATGAGCTTACCACAGGATCTCATGTGGTGGCTGTGTGTTGTAATTATATAATTCTGTTATTTTAATGCAAGAGCAATTTTTTTTTTTAAGGAAAAAGAAGGAAAGGACATACAGCGTTTTTTCAAATTATTTATTCTATATTCAAGAATCAAACTTAAAAACATCAAAATACAATTTGTGTGTTTTTATTCAGAGCACATCGCATTTTAACATGGACACATTGTCCAAAAACCTCAGTTGTATTCCAGCGTTGCTCAACATCTAAAGGAGATCTTTTACCCTGGCCAAACTGCACTTTCTTTTTCACTGTCCTTTTTTCCTTTCATGTCTTAGATCAGGACTGCTTTTACAAGCAACCATGAGGTAGAATTTAGTGTACAAAAATAACAACCAGTCTCTTGAATATTAAAGAAATAAGAAACATAAGACTGAGTAAGAGTAAGAGTTGAGTATTAGCCTGAATAGAGCTGTATGCGGCTTACTCTGCAGAAAGCTATTAGTAAAGTATATAGACTATAAAACAGTATGTGTTTTAACATACTTTTACACAGTGTAGAACATGGTAGCACCTGATAGAAGTTAAAAATCCCCCCCCCACATACACCTTCTTATGTGAGGCACATGTACACAAACAAGCTGGTAATGGTGGCATATTATGTAAAGACTACTTGAGGACAGGTACTGTATATAGTGATGGCTTATACACAGTAGGAACTTGTTGTTGACATAAATAAGACCGCAATAGTGCAAAAAAAAAAAAAAATTATATAAGTAATCTCAGAGTCAACCTCTTGGTCTTTCGTAAGGAATCCCGTAAACCTAAATATCACCACAAGGGGGAGCCATTCAACCCAAAATCATCTGCTGCAGGAAGGAAAAAAAAAGAAAAGAAATGGAAATTACTCAGATTAATTGATGTGTACGAACGTTTTCTCATAATAAATACTAAACTCTTACACAATGTCTGATTCTGTAAACAAGTGAACAACATGTTTCTGGAGCTCTTCCAGCTCAATCACAGAACTTCAATGTAACTCCTAATCAAGCACGCCTTGCTAATCGTAACTAGCAAGGTATGCTAATTTGCTAATCCGACTTGATTAGCCAGATCGGCGGCGCTGGAACTGAATTCCGTGAAGAGAGCAGCTCTCCAGAAACAGGATTAATGATCACTGCTGTAAACCCACATGCTTTTATACTGAGTCATTTGTTACGTATGATCTTGTCCTGTTTGCTTTGTGCTATATTTAGGCAGAATGTGCAATTTATCCAGAACATCAAATAATAAATAGAAGAAAAAAAATAAAGTTGCAGTGCAAAAACATTGACCAGTCGGCAGCAAATGAACAGAAAAGCTACAGAGGCAGGATTAGCATTGCAATAGGCCGAGTGTAACCTGCTACAGTTTTCATACTCTTATGGGATTGCCTTTACAGATTCAAAGCTGGCTTTAAATTGAGCTAAAATAATCCAGATTATAACCGTTTCTTTGTTTCCCCGTTATACTATACAACGACTTATTCCAGTTTTCCTTTTCGTTTAAGACACAACATAGTGGAAATGGTGCGTATAAGAAAACCAAGCTGACGCGCATACACACTTGGTCTGAAGACTGGAGAGGATGTAAACCTTAAGATCTGATCTCTCTCTCTTTTTAAAAAAAAAAAAAAAAAAGGTTAATCAGTCTGATCATGGTCCGAGTGAAACCCAGATTAATGGTGTTCGTCTCCTTGTTGGTCTGCTGGAAGCAGGAGCGCACTCTGATTGGTCAGCGTAGTGAAGCAGCTCCGTTCACAGAAGGATCTGGGCGACGTAGGGCGAGTGTGTGCTGGCGACAGCCGCGAGGAGTGGAAGATCACTGGACTCGATCCTACAAGAAACACAGATTGCATTTCAAACAAAAAACATTTATAGACACAATATGCTTGAGAAGCTGAACGGTTCAGGTGTGTGGTTAATACATAACCATGTGATTTTTTTCATTTATTCATTTTTTAAATTCTCTAATCTGATTATAATCAGAAGATTTCCAATACCACTGAGAGTAGTGCTGACAGGTTTATATTAAAGGTCACGTGTTATTCACAAGTTTGGCCAGGTCTTAAAGCTACCCAAGTGTCTGTAACACACCTCAGATAATACATTATTCACACCTCAAATTCCCTCTGTTATTACTCCTCATCTAAAGTGTGCTGCCTCAGCATCTATGTAAATGAACTACTACCAAGTCACTCCCACATTCAGAACAATTAGAAAAGAAATCCTCTTTATGTTGACTTTCTTTTGAGGATGAGAGAACAAAGACTATTTGCAGGCTTCTTGTTTCCGACCCTTTGATTAAGAACTGAAAATCTGATTGGCTTGTTTAAGGCCCGAAAAATGATAGTCAGATCTGAAGGTCTAAAAATGATGAAATATTGGATTTTGCATCATTGGCCCCCTTTAACACTCCATATTATGTTATGTCATGTTATGCTGTGTGTGTGTGTGTGTGTGTGTGTGTGTGTGTGTGTGTGTAGTACCCCAGCGCTAATCCGAGTTCCTTCACATGGACTCTGCGCTGTCCTTTCAGATATTCCGCTAAAGAACAGCTCTTAAAGTACACCTCCTGTAAGCGGTCCTCCAAGTGCATAACACACTGCAAAACACAGACGCACACACACAGGCACGTTTAGAAAATACAAAATACGCATGTAGAAAATTTTTCCAAAAAAAACATCACCAACAGAAGAGAGACACATACAAAATCTGCAGCCATGTTGAGCGCATGGAGCTGCAGCACAGACGTGAGGAGTGTGTGGATGAGGTTGGAGACCATCACTTCTCTTCCTATCTGGCCCGATTCACACACGCGCCGCTGAGTCGTAGCCACCTGAACGCAGAGGCGGTCCGTATCCGCCACGATACACACGGCCTCGGCGACCGGCTCGTCCAGCGCAGGGTGCTTCAAGGACACGCACAAACACGGTAATGAGTCTGATGTAGCAACTAAGGATCGGATTACCTTCACACCCATCATGTGTTACTAAAAACATGTGCATGCGGGTCACCACGGG
>JAAGKR010005437.1:47500-51076 GCA_011419295.1 Clarias macrocephalus | reverse complement strand
TTTGACTCCTGGATGGCTATTGTGGTGGAGGGAACAAAAGTCCTGGTGGGAAAGGATATCGCAAGGAGCTGTGCTTTGCTGATGGGCGTAATATATGTGCTCAACCTGAGCTACTGCAAGTGACTGATGTGGGCTTTACCCATATAGAGCTTAGTCTCTTGGAATGTTCCATGACATGCTACTTGGCTTTTGACTGTTATATTTATGGAGATTTGCCTAACTTTGCTGTGATGGCATAATTTATTATGCTTACTTATGCCTAATGAGGACCAGTTGAAATTTGAAAGTTTTTTATTTGCCTTTTCTTTTTGCAAGATTTAAATATAATTTGTTCACATTTAACTGCAATTGAAAAAAAAAAGTTGATTGCACAGAAATAATGGTTGAACTAATGTCTTTTTTTTCAACCTATTACATTAACCAAAAACAAAAAAACCCTACAAAAAAAAAAAAGAAACCTGAAAAAAATCTATTCGAAGCCACTTAATTTTTTAAATTGTTGCTATTTGAAATTTTATATACATTATTATAGTAATGAACTAGACAACATATACAATTGCTTTAAAATAATATGGTAAAGCCATTTGGAGCAACTTAATTTTTATGAGTTATCTACTTAAAAACATGCCCTTTGTCTAACAGTTAATAAATAAGAGGAAATTAAAATAATCTTTGACTGAAGAGGAAAAGCGAATTCCCCCAACGCAATCTAGCTTGTTAGTTCAATATCATTTCAAATGAAGTTGTCGTAACTTAAAAAGACTAATGCAAAATGTTGCGTTCATTTTTTTTGTTGAGTCTAAACATTTCTTTTTAAAGTGTACGCCGGTTTCCTCACAAAGATATGCAGATTAGGCTAATTGGCGCTTCTAAATTGCACAGTGTGTGTGTGAGTGTGTGCACACTATGTGTGCTCTGCGATGGATTGGTGCCCCGTCCAGGGTACCCTGCCTCATGCCATGAGTCTCCTGGGACTGGCTCAAGATCCCCGGCAACCCTATATACAGGATAAAGAAGTAGAGATGATCAGTGGGTGTGTAACTCCTAATGACTTACCCGGGGGATACGTCGAAACACAAGCACTGTTTATCAATGCAAATCAATGCATCTGTCATGTATTTGGTGGCTGGGGTTCACACTGATTTCCAGTTTGAATAGGAGGAGGTTTATAGCTCCTGTATTTTCATCCATGTACATGATCAGAGAATGGCTTTGGTATAAATGCTAAAAATATCCACATTAATAGGATCTCGCAACACGACAACAGCGTGCAGCAGAGAGTAAAGGTTGTCCGCTAGTAACTGGAAGGTTGTTAGCAAAAAGCCTCTGCAGGAGTTCAGCTCTGTGCTTGGGTTGGATTATTTGCTGTGGATCAAAGTGCTGGAAAATGAATAAATGTAAATGTAGCACGGCGCCTCAGAGAATAACTTTGTCAGTATCATGGAAAACCAGGAGACAGTGGGGTTGAAAATAAATAAATAAATAAATAAATAAATAAATAAATAAATAATAATAATAAAAACACTAATAATTTAAATAATTAATAAGCTCTAACATTGCACAAATAATGTGAAATATAAAGTTAAACTCTCGCCTGTCAAGAAGATTCTTGGAAAGGTGCTTTTTTTTTTTTTTTTTCTCCACCATTGACCATTTAACAGATTTGTTCTGACGCTTCTGATTGACTTTATCCTCTGATCAAACGATTCTTATCCTGGTCCCTTTCATGGTGACTCCACCTCCACGAACACAACATGAAGGCTCACTGAATGGTTTGATCAAGATGATGCTTTACAAGCTCAACCAAGTAGACCCTTAGACAAATCTTGAGAGCCATTAATTTAGGGAAAAACACTTGTCCCTGCCAGCAGGTTACGATATGACTTGACCATAGATGGACATCAACACTGGAAATACATGGAACAAGACACTCACTCACTCACTCATCATCTATACCGCTTAATCCTGCATTCAGGGTCACGGAGGGCCTGGAGCCTATCCCAGGAGTCTTAGGGCACATGGCAGGGTTACACCCTGGACAGGGTGCCAATCCATCGCAGGGCACAGACACACACACATACACTCACTCATTCACACACTACGGGCAATTTTGGGAACGCCAATTAGCCTAACCTACATGTCTTTGGACTGTGGGAGGAAACCGGAGAACTCGGAGGAAACCCACCAAGCACCGGGAGAACATGCAAACTCCATGCACACAGAGACGGGAATCGAACCTGGCCGGGGATCAAACCCGAACCCTGGCGGTGCAAGGCGACAGTGCTAACCACTACACCACCGAGCATGGCACAAGACATAAAAATCTATTTTGCATTGCATATATTTCAGTTTTAAAATGTTTCTTAGGGGAAGTAAAAGATACAGGTGACTCCAGCATTACTGGAAGTAGTCCAGTGCATCTTATTCCCGCTCTACAGGGGTTAATGTAATATTAATTATAGAGAAGTCCTATTTCTTAAGAACGTACAGCAGCCCCGAGGCACAATATCTCATGATTTCGACTTAATATTTAAAACAGCATGATCTATCACTAAGCTTAATTTATTAAATATTAGCATATAAATCTCACTCTGTAGGCTGTTTCCCAGAGAGGAAGTACCCCAGATACCCAACATACTGATTTATTGAAATTCAAGGTTTTGACTCCTAGTCTGTAATTTCAAAGAAGTTTAACTCCATTTTCTGAATGGCGTCCTCATTGAAGGACAGTCCATTTAAGACGATCTTGAGGTAAATAAAATATTTAACTCACCTTCATATCGGTAAACATCATCATTATCTTGATTTCCTAAGCTGTCTAGCTATTTGGCTATTGAGTGTAGAATGCTTCAGCTATATTTTTTATAAACTTTTAAAATATACCTCCAATTTATCTACATTAAGATTAGACTAATTGGTGTTCCCAAATCACCCATTGTGTGTGTGTGTGTGTGTGTGTGTGTGTGTGTGTGTGTGTGTGTGTGTGTGTGTGTGTGTGTGTGTGTGTGTGTGTGTGTGTGTGTGTGTGTGTGTGTGTGCCCTGCGATGGATTGGCACCCTGTCCAGGGTGTACCCCGCCTCGTACCCTAAGCCTCCTGGGATCGGCTCCAGGCCCCCGCGACCCTGAATACTGGATAAAGCGGTATAGACGATGAGTGAGAGCGTGAGTTATCTGCATTATGCAATGTCCACGAACTGTCCAAAATCATCTGACCATCAAAATGTAATATTTTGCACAGGAAGGTTTATATACTGTATACAATCATGTTGATTTATTTATTTTTTTTGAGTGTGTGTAAAAACATAATAAAATCATCTAATTGTAGCAGGTCTTAGTATTTGGCAAATACAACCTCAGACGAACAACATATAATTCTTTTTCATCATGCCATTATTAATTTAACAAATGAATGAATCCACAAAAGAATACAATTAAGGCAATACTAAGTAGCCTCTTACTGCTTTTAGAGGGTAAGTTGCCCTTGATTAATTACTCATCAGCAGGCGTCCGGACCTCTATAAATGCAGTGGTTTTGATGCGTTCAGGTGTGTGTTAGCACAATGCCAAGAGGTAAA
>JAAGKR010005437.1:0-42500 GCA_011419295.1 Clarias macrocephalus | reverse complement strand
ACTGGGCTTGGCAAAAGCTCATCTGCATAGACACTGAAACGGCATGTTCAGAAGAGGAGTGAAACTAAGCAAGTTTGAGATATGTTGACCTTTTTTTAACTTGTTAAAGAAATAGTAAAATATGGGACTTTTAATACATATTTAATAAACCAGAGCCGAGGCATGTGCACTGCTCATGGCCAGGGGAAACTTGGGATTCTTGAGTTCAACCAGCAGAAACATGTGATGAATATTTAAAATGAAATAAAATGGTACAGTATACCTCCTATTCGTATCTGTATTCGCATTAGGTCCAAACACAGTGTCTGTTTAATTTGTAAAATGTACGTTATATTCGATTACATACCTAATTCTCATGCATCATTAGCAACTGCATGGTATGGTGTAGTAAAGAAGCACATGGAAAAACTGGTATGAATATTCATATTCATGCATATTCATCCGGTTTCACATTCTCAACAAAGGAAACGTTTAGGGATGCTCTTAACAATTTAGTCATTTCTTGCTCATTACAAAAACTACATTTATTACTCAGCCTGGATTATGGTAAATGGTTTAAATTTCACCTTCAGTGGTACTTTAAAATAAAAATAAATAAATAAATAAAAGCCATGAAAGGTTTAATGGCAACTTGTGGAGCATCAGTGATTTATCTAGGTTCAAAAGGGCCACTAATTAAAATCCATACTCTTAATGAGCTTTCACGACCCCTTGTTGGTTAACGTGATTACAGGAGATAAGAGCGGAAAATCGAGTTTCTTTTAATTAAGTCCAAGATTTACTTCTCCCGTCCCACCCGTTTTCCCAAACAAGCCATGAAGCTAACAGGGTTTGCTCTGATTTAGGCCGCTTATATTTGTTCTCGATTAAGCAATCATCAAACAAAGTATAAATCCAGCGTCTTTATAATGGCAACTGTTGGTTTGGTTTTGATGCTCTTGTCTTGATTATTTATGCTCATATACTGTACAATATACACTCACCTAAAGGATTATTAGGAACACCATAATAATACGGTGTTTGACCTCCTTTCGCCTTCAGAACTGCCTTAATTCTACGTGGCATTGATTCAACAAGGTGCTGAAAGCATTCTTTAGAAACGTTGGCCCATATTGATAGGAGAGCATCTTGCAGTTGATGGAGATTTGTGGGATGCACATCCAGGGCACGAAGCTCCCGTTCCACCACATCCCAATGATGCTGTATTGGGTTGAGATCTGGTGACTGTGGCAGCCATTTTAGTACAGTGAACTCATTGTCATGTTCAAGAATCCACTAAGGGGCCCAACGTGTGCCAAGAAATGATCCCCCACACCATTACACCACCACCACGACCAGCCTGCACAGTGGTAACAAGGCATGATGGATCCATGTTCTCATTCTGTTTACGCCAAATTCTGACTCTACCATTTGAATGTCTCAACAGAAATCGAGACTCATCAGACCAGTCAACATTTTTCCAGTCTTCAACTGTCCAATTTTGGTGAGCTCGTGCAAATTGTAGCCTCTTTTTCCTATGTGTAGTGGAGATGAGTGGTACCCGGTGGGGTCTTCTGCTGTTGTAGCCCATCTGCCTCAAGGTTATGCATGTTGTGGCTTCACAAATGCTTTGCTGCAGACCTCGGTTGTAACGAGTTGTTATTTCAGTCAAAGTTGCTCTTCTATCAGCTTGAATCAGTCGGTCCATTCTCCTCTGACCTCTAGCATCAACAAAGCATTTTCGCCCACAGGACAGCCGCATACTGGATGTTTTTCCCTTTTCACACCATTCTTTATAAACCCTAGAAATGGTTGTGCGTGAAAATCCCAGTAACTGAGCAACCATGAACCATGCGTCAAAATTGCTTAAAATCACCTTTCTATCCCATTCTGACATTCAGTTTGGAGTTCAGGAGATTGTCTTGACCAGGACCACACCCCTAAATGCATTGAAGCAGCTGCCATGTAATTGGTTGATTAGATAATTGCATTAATGAGAAATTGAACAGGTGTTCCTAACAATCCTTTAAGTGAGTGTAGATAATATATAACAGAAGCTTTGATGATCCGAGATTGTAAAAAAATTCATGGTACAATAATAATATTATATATCAATATAGTGTATAACTATAAATAATGCAATTGTTTCATCTCGAGATATTCCTGCCTCTAAGTCATTAATTAACTGAATTCGCCTGTAGATGACACCGGGATTGCATTATGAGTTACTGTCATTTGACCCAGCAGATCCACACATCTCAACAACACATCTTCTGATCCGCCTGATATTTTTTGCAGCAAGCAGGCGAGCAAGTTAACGCCTCACGGTGCCTACATTTCACACAGCCGCCCTCGGCTCTGCCGGTTTTAGCGTTTATTGTTCATAATGCGCAGCCCAAGCCTTGAATATTCTACTGCTTTGCCTTTTATTAGATAATACTGCATTCTGCAGCTTCGCCAAAAGACAGTAATGACTCAGAGGAAACATTTCAAATGTATCGCTTGTTGTCTGGTGGGTTTATTGCTTAAAAAAACAAACCTTTATCTTATGCTTGGCTCACAATGACTCGTTTAAAAATGCGCAAAATGGTTTCCTTCCAACATCAAATCTGTCTAATGTGCATAACAAACATGAACAAAATCATATTTATAAGCCATCGGGACGCTTCTTTATATCGGTAATGGTTATAGTGCTTTATACCACAGTGCTGTTGAAATTAAATTGTGGATTAATTTCCTGCGTATATCTGACAGTGGTGGCAATTGTCGCTGTGGTGAAATGGTACTAAAATACTCTCATTGCTGATTTATTTATTTATTTATTTATTTATTTATTTTTCAGAAAGTCTACTAATCTCATTGTGGCTTATTCCTTATTTTTATATAATGGCTGCCATGTGAATCCCATCCCATGACATTGAAATATTTATTTATTTTATTATTTTTTTTCATGTCCTCAAGAGATGACTAAAGCTACATGTCTGCTAGGTGCAAAGCCATCGTAACCAGAGGGGGCGCTGCCCGCAAAAACAAACAAAAAAAAAGAGTTCATGATTCTGATTCTCTGATGAACAGATTTATGATTCTCTGATGGCTTGTGACTGCAGTCACTTGATAGTTTAAGACCGAACTATTCGTGGACTCGCAGAATTTCACGTTCACTCTTTATTCATGGTCAGAATAGCACCAGCTGCAGAGCTCCTGATGTACACGGGACAATGTCTTTTGGCACACTGACTTATGGAAGCGCTCGCAGTGACTTTGCGGCCTTGTTCTGCCATCTGCTACACAAATAAGATTTTATTGAATTGAAATGATGAGATTGAGTTAATGATCTACCGTAGCATCCTATTAACTGCCACTGTTTTCCACCATCTTTCCAAGTAACCTTCTCATCTGTTTTTCATTGTTGACATCCAAAATCTGTAGGACTGGTCAAGGAAGCTGTTTTAGCTCGAACGTGCAATAATATTTCCAGTTTGCCATAGTTAAAGTGAAGTATATTTGTACCTTTGTTACTTAAATATATTCGAGTCAGTGGTGCAAAAAGATTATTAATAATGCAAGTTTATTTAAAGACAGCCGACAAGAGAACCATTTAACCTAGACAGGACTGCAGTGCAGGTCAAATAAGGTGTCTGAAAGAGATTTTCTCCCCCCTTGGGTTTTTCTTTTGAGGAGACAAATGGAGAACAATATGCTCGACTTAAACACACAGCATCGGCGGTGTAATTGGCTGAGTAAATAACACGTTTAAAGCTGCTGAGGAGCAGCCGGGCCAATAATGATCCGCATACCCGGGTCGATCTCCTCTAACACTGATGCAGTGGAAGTCATTAAATAGTTAATAAGCTAAGTTTAAGTCGCACTTTTGATACAGCAACTTTATCAAGGAACTTTGTACTTTCTTACCTGAGTAAGGATCCTTCAAATTCGTAAACATCGCAGGGATGAAAGTCAACCAGTTTTGTTTAATTGATGAGAAAAAAAAAATCACATTCACTCTAAATATTTATTTATTAAAATATGTCCTTCAAACACTCATGCACACAGAGACGGGAATCGAACCCGGACCCTGGAAGTGCAAGGTGACAGTGCTACACCAACACTACATATGCATTAGCAATCACATTACCAAAACCATGCATCTGTTGTAAACATTTCATGGCAGGCTTTATTTTTTTATGGCACAGCTATGACAAGCATTAAACTTTCCATAACTGCTGGTCCTCCACTTAACAACTGGTGGGGTGGTATGACACAAACCTTATCATCCTGTCAGAAGATTTCTTTAAACAATGGCTACAGAAAATACAGTAGCTGATTGACAGGATGTGATTTTCCAACATTGAGAAACCTCTAGCATCACAGAATACATAGATGCCAATACTATAAATGCGTGATATATATATATATATATATATATATATATATATATATATTTTTTTTTTTTTACTGGAACATCTATTGAGGCCAAGCATAGAGATCGGAAAATGAGCCCATTAAGTGTACTGCAATGTACCTCCGCAGCAGTTAAAATTGGTAAAAAATAAAGCATACTGAATTCACAAAGTTCCCAGAAAATCAGGATGTTTCAGACAAACTGCAAGCAAAGTGCTTCAGGAGCCACAGGAGGCGAAAAACACATGCTTTCTTTAGCCTCAGAAGCATTTTGTTTCTACATTTGATGTAGTATCTACAGTGTCCGGCTTTTTAGCCTTATTTCCTTTACTTTGGTGTACCGTAGTTGTCTGGTCATGATATACAAGTCATAAAATCAACCATTAATTTGGATGAAATTTGGATTTGTTTGGAGTCAGCAGGCAGAATCTGAGCAACGTCTTTACTTTAAATGTCGGTACTGTATATCTTGATGGGAACAGGCACTGATGTTTGAAATAGTTTCTAGTGTTTCCGAAAATGCACGGACCTCTAACTAAACACCTGGCCCAGCCTCATAGCTCAATTCTTCTTATCGTTCTGGTATACCACACCTCATAGCAACCGTAATAGCATAGTAGTTTGAAAGTACATGTACCGTGGTATATAATACTAGAATTTGAATTTAATCTATTTTTGACACTATACCATACCAATAGTATGTACCAACATACAGTACCATATTCAAAACCTGCTGAATGTTGGTAGCCACTGCGGTACACAATAAGCACCACTGTATTTACCAAATTACATCAGTACTGTATATAATCACAGTACTTCCTTGCTACCCATGGAAGTGTCACAATACCTACCATGGTAATGTCTAAAGTAACGGTAATATTGTGGTATATTTAGGGATGTACTACAGCATAGTAGACAGAAGTAGTAAACACACCATAGTAAAAATTCTTATGGGGTTGGAGGTGTTGTTTATTTCTAGTTCCTATCATTCTGCAATCCTGTTAGTTTTGCTTCTGCTTTTGACCTCGGCGCGTCTGATCTGGATTACACCCGAGTTATTTGCGTGCGCTGATCGTGTCTGATTTTTCCAATCCACATTACAGACTCTGAGCATGATGCACGGATAAACCTTAACAATAAACTGGAGGCAACCCCAAGACCTGCTGAGGTCACAGAGCCCTGCCTCATTCCTTCTCAATTTCCTGATGTTTTGCTTCCCATAATAAATAACTTGCGGCTTTGTCTTTCTTTCACACTACATAATTTTACATATTCTTACAAGCTCCGGATGCTGCAGGAAGGTGAGAGGAGAAGTCTGTAATGCTTTCAATAGCCATAAGATCTCAAAGACAAATAAAACTGTGCACTTATTTGATGTTGAAAAAAAGTTATTATTCAAGACATTTTAAATCTATTTTGGCCATGTCCTTTTTTTTTTTAAATTGTATTGGTAATTAATACAAATGGTTACACATCACATTTGTAATATAAGGTATTACTGTAACTATAAATAATACAGTTCAATACGTGTATTAAAAGCTCTTAACACAATATTAACATCTGATATCTTTTTTTTTTCCTCCACCGTTAAACAAATGTTTTTTTATGCATTTATAATTAAGCATAGATTACGTGGAATGTTCACCATGAAAGTTATTATTATAGAAATTAAAATGAGAAAAAAAAAAAGTATTGTGAAATGCCGTTAGTGTCTCTCTCGCTCTCTCATTAGCACTTCTGCCCTCTCCAATGTAATTCAAAAGCTCGGAGCACTAAAGTAATCAAACAGAGCGATCATGTACAGAATGTGAAAGAGTCTCTGTACACAAAGACAGAAGGAGAATTTCACAGCGAAATCAGAGAGTCCTTAAGTTCACACGATGTAAAAAATAAATAAAAAGAATAAAAAAGATCTATCTAAATGACTCCCACCTCACACACTTTTTTGCATGACCTGACGACCAGCGACTGCAGAGCATGGATTGTTTAATCTCCACCTGAAGCACAATCGATCCTAAATGTAGGAATTTGAACACACATTCAGAATAGTTGAAATGACATCGTATCTGAGCAGAGACCAGAACGGCAAGATCTTTTTAGAATCAATTGGAGACCATCATTTTTGTGTTTCCCTTTAGAATAACTAACTTTTCTAGCTACTATAATGGTCGGTATGGAACCCTGCTCGAACTGTAGTACTTCTTTATTTTGTATTTATGTTCTTTTTTTTTATGTCACGTATGAACACACTGCAACAACACGAGTGTGAAAGCAGAAATCTTTCCATTGTCGGTGCAAAAAAGCGAGGCTCTGCGACAGTGAATGAGCAGCAATTCTATTCCAGCGA
The DNA here is from genome assembly GCA_011419295.1 of Clarias macrocephalus. NCBI lineage: Eukaryota > Metazoa > Chordata > Actinopteri > Siluriformes > Clariidae > Clarias > Clarias macrocephalus. Next base: position 35,773 of record JAAGKR010005437.1, on the reverse strand, counting down.
CTTGAGTGTAATTTCTCCTGGCAGCTTGTCTACAACCGAAGTCAAGTGTTTTTACCTCAGACATGCTCCCCTCATGATTCAACATGAATTTACCAAATACAATCAGGGACCCTTATTGAGCCAGCGGCTGACCTGACACCGGCCCCTCGTCACAGCTTTCGAGCAACATGATTTAGTGTACAACCAACCGCCGAAAACATTACGGGGAAAAATAGAAAGTTGTTAGGCTTGTTGGAGGAAAAAAACAACAACAACAAAAAAAGTGTCTGGGGAAGATGTTTGTATGTGTGGGATGTTCACCAAGAATGAATTTCAATGAATTTTCAAATTCATTCACCAAGAATGAATTTCAATTCACCAAAATTTATACAAACCTTTACTTGTAGTGTAACTCCGACTTTTCTCTTTAATTCCTGACTGAAGAAAATATACACTGTATGGACAAAAGTATGACATTGTATAACCTTCAATGACATTGTATCCAAATACTCACTCACTTTTCACAGCTTTATCCTGTATACTGTACAAGGTTGCAGGGGAGCCTGGAGCCTATCCCAGGAGACTTGGGGCATAAACTTATGGTACAACCTGAACAGGGTGCCAATCTGTCGCAGGGCACACACACATACACTCAGACACTATGGGCAATTCGGGAATGCCAATCAGTCTAATCTGTATGTCTTTTGACTGTGGGAGGAAACCGGAGAACCTGGAGGAAACCCACCAAGAACGGGGAGAACTTCATGCACACAGAGGTGGGAATCGAACTTGGCTGTGAATTGAACCTAGACCTTGAACCTTGAGGTGCACAGCAACAGTGCTAACCACTAATCCACCATGTCGTCTGTATCCAAATACATATAATTCAATATGGAGTTTGTCCCCCTTTGGCAGCTATAATAGTTTCCACTTTTCTTGGAGGGCTGTCCACAAGATTTTGCAGTGTTTCTGTGGGAATTCGGCCCATTCATTCATGAGAGCATCCATGATGTCATGATTCATTCTGTGTGTCAGGCACTGATGTTGGACGAAAACGACTGGCTCGCAATCTCCGTTCCAGTCCATCCTAAAGTTGCTCAGTGGAGTTGAAGTCAGGGCTCTGTTTGGGTCGGTCAAGTTCGTCCTTAATTTGTGCACTGGGGCACAGTCATGCTGGAATAGAAAAGGGCTTTCGCCAAACTGTTGCCATAAGGTTGGAAGCATAGCATTGTCCAAGATGTATTAGTATGCTGAAGCATTAGGATTGGCCTTCAGGATAAGGGGCTTGATTGGAACACCTGAATTCAATAATGAACAGTTTTTGGCAAATACTTTTTTTTCTCCATATAGTCAATAAATAAATAATTTTTGTGCAAATTTATATTATATTATATATTATATTATGCTAATAAATGTTTTATATTAGATTAATCATGAGGTAAAAATAAGGAATATTAAGAGACCCAAGGGCAACATGAGAAACACATGAAACAATTCATCCTAACTCTGAATCAAACTAATATCCCTGGTTTGACTCTCGCTGACTCTCCTCTACATGTAAATTATAAGTACCTCTACATAAGAACCACACGCCTCCTGTTTATTTCTTTGTTTTCCTCACCCCTGCTTCACCTCTACCTCCACCCCGCCTGCACCCCCCCCCCCCCCCCCGATGCTTGTGTGCACCTGTTACTCATGATTAGTCATGTTGTGTCTCATTAGTATGTTTATAAAGCTTGTTTTGTTTTCTGTAGTCATTACAAGTCAGGTTTATATTATGACTGTGATTTTGAGCCATGGGGCCAGTGATGTCTAATTGTCTAGTTTTCTTTCTTTCATCCTCCAGGTTTTTTTAAATGACAATTTCGGTGTTTATCTGCCGTTATATCTAGAACATTTTACATTCAAATTTCAGTAATTGAACCTGTAATTTTATCCACTTTACTCTAACTTGTTAAAGTAAGAAATAAAGAACTTGTTTGGGAAAATAATCAACGGTGGACTGGTTGAGTCGCTCTCGTTCCGTTCCGAGAGCTTGTTCGTATGTCCGACAAACATTGTCTAGGTACTAGGATACTAACACAATTGGCTATACACAGTATATTACAGTTCAGTGTTCTTTAGAATCGTGCTGATGATTGAATGATTCATGTTAAAAAAAAAACAAAAACAAACATCTTTTCACTTTCAATTCTTTGACATTTTTATTGCTTGGTGCTTCTTAGCTGTATCAGCTTCATTGCCGCTGCTTTTACACTTGCGTCTGGATGTCCTGCACTTGTGCTGCACTTTTAGAAGATGCACACGCGCAGTTCTTTTCCTCACAAAGTGATGGGGTGAGAAATTGGAACAAGTATTTATAGTAAATTCCTTGAAAACGACACAAAGTAGGTGATAATCTGCTGTTTGTGTGCCATAAACATGGTAATCACCATAAGAATGTAAGAATGCAGTGTTCTGTAACATGGCTCGGACATACTACGGTCATAGCACAAGCCTGTTGTTTGTCTTAGTACACAGTCTTATTTGTCTTTGAGATCGTATGAAGTTCTTGGCGGCTATCGAAAGCATTACAGACTCCGTTTGTTGCGAGAGCTCTGTTCATGCAGTGGCAGCTCAATAAGAAAAGTCAGAAAACCAACCAATTTTTCCTATCTGCGTCATGCTTGTAGTGTAGTCAATGTAGTCCCTAAGAGATGTTAGTAACGTTAAAAAAAAGCTCAGCGGCTCCAAGTCAAGAGAGACAATACTACCACGTTAGCGTTTAAATTTTTTTTTATTTATTTTTTTTTTACTGCATTTCTTCCAAGATGCACATGGCAGTGAGACCCTGCCTCAGCTTGGTGGGGATTTTATAATAACACAACATAAACTTAATTTATTTCATTGAACATTTTCCAGGCTCGATTCCCGTCTCTGTGTGCATGGAGTTTGCATGTTCTCCCCGTGCTTGGTGGGTTTCCTCCGGGTACTCCGGTTTCCTCCCACAGTCCAAAGACATGTAGGTTAGGTTAATTGGCGTTCCCAAATTGCCCTTAGTGTGTGAATGAGCGAGTGTATGTGTGTGTGTTTGTGCCCTGCGATGGATTGGCACCCTGTCCAGGGTGTACCCTGCCATGTGCCCGAAGTCTCCTGGGATAGGCTCCAGACCCCCCCGTGACCCTGAATACAGGATTAAGCGGTATAGATGATGAGTGAGTGAGTGAGTGAGTGAACATTTTCCCCAATTAATTTTCTTTTTTACAACAGATACTACATTACAACATCAATATCAATATTTGCATGTGATATGAGTAACTCACATGCAAACTCATGAGAGTACTATAACATAAAATTAATCACCACTGTCTGGCCAGTTAGAACAGAGAGTTCAATAATGCTATGTTGTAAATTACATTCATAATTATGGAGGCTTTCATAAAGGTTTTTTTTTTTTAATGGTACATAAAAAACAAGAATTTATAACATATAATTATATAACATTTGTATAACAACATAATTTATGGTACCTTATATAATGATATAACAATTATATAACAACATAACTAATATATATTAAAATAATTAATGGTATCTTATGATAAAAATGTATCATCTATTTCTGTTAGGTATTTACATATGTAGTTAGACAAATATAATACGATGTAGACAGAACCTGTTTTAAAGAGCTCAAACCAAAGGAACAGAAGGAGAACAGGATGATGCACAGAAGAATTACAGCCTGGGGGACTACATAAAGCGAAATAGTTTATCTCAGGATTTATGCCACCGATCCTGTAAACGTGACAGCCATTTTTCTTCCGAATGGCCCCCTCATTTCGCATTCACTTAGTGCGGACATTAGTGATTCAGAGTTCAAAGTCAATCTGGGAGAAATGTTCTCTTCTCCTTGGGGGATTTGTCTCATCTATAGGTGACTTCACTGCAGTCAACTGCAGTGTTGTTATCTTGAAAGCTCTAGCTGTGGACACACACACACACACACACACACACACACACACACACACACACACACACACACACGGCTATTTGGAAACTAGGATGGACACACAGGGAGGAATTAGAGGCCATGTGTGTTCGACGACTCTTTCAAGGCTATTTCTGGTTAGTTTTAGAGCACACGGCCAATATCAATTTCCCCTCCATTTCTCTAATCAGGCAAAAAGGCACTTTTCAATTCACCACAGTCTCTTCCTACTGAATTCCTCTAATAGGATTTTTCTTTTTTCTCTGAAAAGCCGGTTTCATTCAAGTTTTATCCAAGAGGGTTTCAGCTTGAGAATTGCACAGAAAGAAAGAAAGAAAGAAAGAAAGAAAGAAAGAAAGAAAGAAAGAAAGAAAGAAAAATACTTTGTTGCACTGACACTTCCTTGCATTAAACACATGAATGATCACCAAATAATGGATAGATGCTTGTTGCAGAGAAGGTGAAGGGATGGACAGATGAAGGAAAACATGGATAGGGTTTTAAACAGAGAGACAGACAGGCAGACATATAGATACAGACAGACACATGCAGATATATAGATATTGTAGTTGGATGGATGGATAGGTGGATGGATGAGTGTTGTATAAATGATCAGTGGGTTGTTCAAAATACAAAATAGTGTAGATAGATGAATATATGGAAGGAAGGAAGGAAGGAAGGAAGGATAGATAGACAGAGACAGACAGACAGATAGACAGAGACAGACAGATAGATCTTGTTTTGGAATAGATAAAAGGTCAAACACAATAAACGCAATCATGAATCATGTGTTGTGAGTAAAATAGAGTTCGTTAGCTCTTGTCTCCGCCTTCATTTGCTCCTCTTCTTCCTGAAGCTCAGGTGGATGTCTCGTAGTAATACGTTCCTGTGGGGCTCTGCAATAGGAACATGTGGGAATTAGAACAATCAGTGTTAGAGAGGAGAGACTGGAGAGATCTCATGGAAGGATAAAGGAGAGTGAATGAGAGTCGGGGCCTGTGGCCATCACTTCTGCCCTTTTTAATCAGTCCCGTTGTGTCAAAGAAAGAAATGAGCACTAGAGACCTTAGTGCCCAGAGCAAAGCCAGACTAAAAATAAAGAACAGACAGAGAGGGATAACGAGAGCGAGAGCGAGAGGAGAGAGAGAGAGAACCAATGCTCTGATAGATGCTGATGAAGGCTAGCATGTCCTTAAAGCATGTCCTAGCAATTTGCATTCCAGACAATCTTGGGCCGTGAGTTCAGCATTGGCAGGAAACTAAAATCTTTTTCCTGCTGGTGGTTTTGGGCCCGAATTCAGTTTACAAATTAAATTTAATTTATTGAGTTGATTTCAGTCTGCACTCAATCACAAAACACCACCAGCAAGATCTGACAGTCACTTTCAGACTTAGCTCTCCTGTGCAAGTGTGCAATGCTCCATCATGTATTATTACACCAATTATGTTGCAATATTTCTACATCATCCTTTGATTGTTGATTTTATTAATCTTGACTTGTCAATTCAGATTGGTTCAACATAAATGCTATAACACATACAGTAAATATTATAATTAGGATTTTTTAAATGTCTCGGCTTGATTTAAAAAAAAAAGGTTTTTATTATGAAAAAGAAAAAAACCCAATGAGTATGACATTTAAACATTTTATTTTAGGCAGTTGTTGTTGTTTTTATTCTTCGTGTGTGAATTGGGTGAATGTTGTTTGCTGTGCAATAATGTTTATTAGAGAGCTAAATATGCATGATGATTCCTGTACTCGCTAAAATCCTTTCCACACTTCTGTGTGTTTTTTTTTTTTTCCGATTTCTGCCCAACACCTCCTTTTCAGCACAATTACTTCCTGACATACAGATAAATTAAACTAGACTAAGTGTGTCTTAGCAGTAAACTTCTCCTTTAAGCGGATAAAAGAGCAACAACATGGCTGCATGATATTGATAAAAAAAAAAAATAATAATGAACGAGTCAAATGCAATGCGCACTGAGAACGATTTGGAGCCGCGGAGCTCAGTAATGCTAAATGAAATGCATTGTAGGCTCTGGATGAGAGCGGTAAGATGATCCGAGTGAAAAATCAGCACATGGTCTGAAAGTGACATTCAACATAATCCCTCCAAGTGCTTTCTTCGGGGCGCAGGCCTCCGGCAAACTCTATTAGATTTAGCTTGGCATCTTTAATTAACCGGACTGATTGAATTAGCTAATTATGAGAAACGAATCTTTGTGTCTCAGGGGTCTGAGCTCTTCGGACAAGATCTCCATGCCTTGGGGCAATTCAGCAACCCCGGCCATGATTTATGCTCGGACTCTGTGGGTTTACACTGACCCAGTTACAAACTACAGCTATTGGCCTACAGTGTGGAAGTTTCTAGTCAATACCATCACATGCAGTAAATTACTACCAAACTGCCAATAAGTCCGCTCCCGTCGTTTTTTTATCAAAGACAACAACATTCTGAGGTTAAAGCTGTTAAAGCTCACTCAGCAATTTCAGCACTAAAAAGTACATCTCGTCAAATGAACATTTCTTGAAACTTGTCAATTGTACCTAAAATCGTAAATATAAAATTAAACAAACCAAATCAAGACATTGAGCTCATGTCTACACAAATTTGTACAATTTTACACTTAAACTTTTTTTCTGTCGGCAGATAAATGGCAAATTCTTAAATTTAGCAGAATTATTATAGAGTCACAGTCTACTAAGAGCCAACCAATTATTATTACATTTAGGCATTTGTGCTTATCCAGAGGGACTTACATTAGTACTTCATTATACTGTACATGTGAGCAGTTAAGGGCCTTCCTCAAGGGTTCAACAGGGACAACTTGGCAGTCATGGGATTTGAACCTGGGACCTTCCGAAGTCCAATGTCCTTCCTACGCTAAGAAATATTAGATGAATTTGGTTGGATTCAAGATTACACCTTTTTTTTTGGACAGTGCAGAATGTATTTTGCTGGCTTTATCAATATTTTAAGTTCTTTAGTTGAATGTCACACAAGAGCTGATGCTGCCATGGGCATGAGGGTGCAGCCAGAGTAGAGAAGATCTCACAGCCATGCTGATATTCAGTACAACGTCACAACCTCAGTCTCACAAGTCTATTCTTGCAATTTTACAACTATTCCACAAATACCATTTATTATTAAAATATAATTTGATTTAATAATTGATTTTTTGTTTATTTAACCAGTAATTTCACTGTCAACAGTTAGCGATTAACAGTTGTTGAAAATAAATGGAGTTGAAAGTTTATTTTGAAAGAGTTTAAAATAGGTTCTAATTCTTATGAGTATTACGAGAATAAACCATGGAGGTGGTGGGCAGTCCTGTAAATCTCGTAAGTTTCTCTTTATATTTCCACGTACTTTATTTTAGGTCTTTATGATCTTTAACTAAGTCTTCCTGTTATCTGCGCTAGTTCACTTTGTGTACTGATAACCTGAGCCATGCCTGTACATTGACCTTGATCCCGATTCACATAGTTGTTTTATCATGTTTAAATCCTTGTACGTCTGCACTTGTGTCTAGACCTACCTTCCAGACAATAACAGCACCTGATAAACCTAAGCCGCTGAGCTTCACTTTTTATTCGTATAGCACATTTAACAATGATCATTGTCACAAAGCAGCTTTTTTTCAGTAAAAATAAAAAAAGTCTTAAAATGTACATGTTAACAGTGTGTACATCATTCCAAGCACATAAAACATGTTTTACAGTTTGACTGCTGACTTATACAATATTAGGCTCAAGTTTATGTCAACCTGCCAAACAAAATGAAAGACATTTGTAGGATCCATTCAGATGGATAAAAAGACTATAATTTCCAAACAGCAATAAATACCAGTGGCACTCCTGTCATGGCCAAAATCTCTCTTTTATTACCCGGCAGCTTCCATAAGCCTGGTTCATATCCGCTTTATCTCACTCAGCTGAGTAAGTGGAAGAGCTCTGTGTGCTGTTCTTATCACAAATGGCTTTAAAATGCACTCTTAACATCATTATAAGAATAGAAAAGAGTTAAAAGTAGAAATAGTTAAAATTGCTAAAGCTAAATAAGCTGATCAGCTTTAATGTAATCAGTGATATTATTATTTTAGGTTGTCCATGTACATGTCAGTCTGTACAACAGAACTGTCTGCATAACTTATTAATATAAAGGGAAAAAATATATAACGTTGAGTATCTTACGCCTTGTAATACACTCCCTGTTTGGTAATCGGCGAGTGAATCACAGATGAGAAATCGAAAAAGTAGAACAGATAATGATCAGGTTTTGTCGTAAAACATCTCCAGCGCGTTAAAATTCACTTACATTTTTTATAATTTCTGACAAAATTTGTCTGGACAGACATACGAACATACAGACAGAATTTTTGCTGAGACTAGTTTCGGGGACTCTAATGTATAGTATAAAACAAATATCGTTGAAAGAGCGAGTTCTGACCAATGTACAGACAAACTCTTTCTTTTATTTCTATAGATGAAATAAAAAGAGTTTTTTTTTTCCAAAATAATAGCTGTTTTTGGATTTAATAAAAAAAAAAAAAATTTAATCAGGAATGGTCAGAAAGAGAAGGTTAATTTATGCAGTACAGTCGATAACTGAGGCAGTTTACAGGTTAATTTAAAGCCAGCAATGTTGAGTTTTCAAATCTTGGACATAAAGTGTTTAATCGTTTATAACACCATCTGACAACCGGGCAGGTCCAAAGCAGAGGTTTGTTCTGAATCATTATTAGTTCTATAATTAAAGGTCTTTTTAATTGACTCACTGTGTATAATGGACTATTCCGATGGATTAGTGAAAGGTGATTTTAAAATCTGTTTAATTGTTTCGACAGATATATTCATGCATTTAAGTATTTATGTCACAATGATAGAGAAGTCTCCAGCATCAGCGCTTTGTAACTGAACTGTCCAAGGTCAAGCCATAAATAGACTTTTTACCACAGGAAAGTCTTTAAAGGAGAAAAAAAGATTGTGAATGTACAGTATATAGCCAGTAGTGTTTACATAAATCAACGGCCACAACATTAAAAGTAAGCAGAAATTGCACTAATATTTAACGTCTCATTTGCTTTGTCATTATCGAGCTTTTGTGTGAAATACAAATGATTTACAAAAAATGGCCCAAATGAATCAAATTGAATATAGCGCGTAAATGCCGAGCTCCAAGAAATTTCCTCTCAAGCTGTTTGTGTCTTCCACTACTCATAAACACCTAGCTTTAATGTGTTAACGGTGCGACAGATGGTGAATCGTGAAAGTTTACTTCCTGCGGCAAAACAAGCGCCTCCCGATAGTCTATAATGTAGAAAAATTCCGTTAACCCAGCACAAGTGTGACGTCGTTTTTATTCTGCTCCCTCTATTATAATTCTGCAAACATAACTCTAGCAGGAGCTTAATTACACGTGTAACAGCACGTCCAAATGTTCTGTAGGTTTTACATTCCAGTTCACGCCAGAGACTCTGCGCAAACAAGGCTTTTGTGAATTTGTATATCTAATTTATTGTGTTGGTTTAACGGGGACACTGCATATTAATAATCTACTGCATGAGAACCAGATCTTGTGTTGGCCTATAGAGGTATGTTTTCCCCCCCCCCTCAAGCAAATGAATGTTAAGCCACTAAACAAGCTATCCTAAAGAACCTCAGTTTTTGAGTCACTGAAATCTTCGCTGTGTGGCACAGCTGGTGATTTTCTCTCAGGCGCTTTGAACGACACAAGCTGTTCTCCCTCATTGAGTTTAAAAGCATGCTACCTGCAAACGGTGGAGCAACGGCATCTGTGAGGAAGAAAGTTGGCGCACCCCCACGTGGCCCCGGCGACACACAGCGATTCGAACCGATGCCCACGATTTCACCAGAAAAAGAAATAAATAACGTGAATTCAGTGTTCTCGGGGGCTAGTTGTGCGAAAAACAACACATGGCACCATATGCCCGAGATCTGCGGCAGAGACTGAGCGATAGAGATGTAGCACGGACGAGAACGGTGAGTTTTATTTAAGGGAGCTGGAGCCAAGAAATGCAGCCCAGGCACACAGAGATAAGCTTGCCAAACATGGACACTGTTTATTCCACATGCTAAAACTGTCATGGAGCAGAAGTCAAGGTTTTTGGCATGTATGGCACAATAATATTGTAGGAAATCTTACTAATAGTATCAAGATTAGAAAGCAAAAACCATTTAAATCATTGACATTGCAGTTGAAGTTTTCTTTGTGACTGTCTCCAGAAATCGTAATTGCTGTGGTATATATAGAATAAGTGCTTTTAGAATGCCAGAATAAAAGCACTTAAGGATGTGCTGTTATAAGCCAAAATAATCAACCTTAAGGTGGTAACAGTATCGCCGCTTTATTCATTTCCTCAAACCAACATGCATCCAGTTGTTTTACTTTTACTACATTTAACTTTACTTGATTTATATTCATGAGTAGCTCAACTGCAGAAGTTAAACTTTTATTTTTTTTTATTTTTCCCCGATTTTCTCCCTAATTTAGTCGTGTCCAATTCCTCCCCGTCACTAGGGGGCTCCACATTAAGGCTACTCCTACCACTCAGCCGGGAGGGCCGAAGACTATCACGTGTTTCCTCCGAACCACATGGCGCTCGCTGACGCACCGTTGGGGGCGGCGTAACACACTCGGAGGACAGCGCTATCCGCTACCTCTGTTGCGTGAGCTCACAGACGCCCCTGACTGGCTGTAGAGCCGTGATTAATGTGGGATTACTATGTACCTCTCATCCCTCCCCTCTGAGAGAGCTCGGCCAATCAGCTCTCTCTAGACCTCCGGCTGCGAGAGGTTACAGCATCACCCGGGAATCGAACTAGCGACCTCCGGATGATAGGGCGAGCGCTTTTACCACTGCGCCACTCGGAGGCCCCAGAAGTTAAACTTTAATATTCGGCTACTGTGCTAAAAATCCTCAAGCCCCTATGTTGGCAAAAATAGCTAAATGAATTCAGAAAATGTAAATGTTATGTATATTTCATTCACTATTGTCTAAACAAAATGAATTTCCATTTTACTATGACAAGCGAAACTCGCCTAACAAATAGCTTGTGAATTTGCTTATTGTAGTCACTTCACATAGAGAATAAATTCACATTCTTGTTTTAGAGATTACACAGCATGAATGTAATACAGACAAAAATGAATTGATCACAGCCAAACTTTAAATTATTTATTAAATTGTGACTTAAAAAGGTGTAAAACATGTCTATTTGTAATTAAGCAGAAACCCCGAAGTGCTGAGTGCATGTTTTTATTTATTTATTTATTTATGCATTGTGACATATTTTCTACTGGTTTTATAAATTAGATGGTGTCAATCGCAAGCGGTTGATTGACAGGATAGCAACACTGTGTGTTAAGAAACAAAACTATTTCTCTGTACAACAAAGCAGTAGGAGCAGAATTCACTAAGGCTCCATGGATTTGCTGGAGTTAACAAGGTGACTATTCATCTCTGACCTGACAAGAGCTGGAGCCAAGTAAAGCAGTAAAGTGTATTTATTTATTTATTTGTCATTTTTTGGGGGGTATTTTGATAACCACACATTTTAGTGATCTTCGTTTGAGTCACTTGATAAACAAACCACCCTTTAAAAAAAAATTACAAGAAATGATTTACAGGTACAATTTTTTTTTCTTCTGTTTTTGGCTACAAATGATGTAACATCTTGAGGTGTTAATTTTGACTTAATTACGCGTGTAATATCCATAACCTAATATAATTGTCATTTACTCAAGACTCATGAGTAAACCCTATTTACCTGGTCACTGCTTTCTTGTAGATGGCCTACTGTATGTGCTATCACCTCTTCAACCACATTCATTCTGTTTATGTTTTACAATAATAGTTAAATGGTGCTCCATGAGATGTTCAGGTTTGTATTAACCTAGATTTTTAACTTTCACTTACTAGTATAGTATGCTATCTTCTTGGCTTTTATTGTCCTGGCAGAGAAATATTTATGCTGAGATCACATTACATATGAACTCTATTTGGTGCTATTTTGGGTTGGGGGAAGCCAGAGATTGTGAGAGAGGTGGAGGATTATCAGTTAGATCTGGTGGGGCTTACCGCTACACACACAGTCTCAGATCCTGGATAGGGGTTGTTCTTCTCCAGAGTCCTCGACTGAGTGCCACTACATTGAAATTTACCCCAGCGGACAAGAGGGTCACCTACGAGTCATAGGAAAAAAAAACTCTGATGGCTGTCTGTGCTTATGCACCGAACAGCATTTCAGAGTAGGGGACTTCATAGTCTTTCTGGGTGTCTCCAACACACATGGGAAATGACCAAGATACCTGGAGGGGTGTGATTGAGAAGAACGAGCTTCCTGGGCTGAATCCAGTGTTTTAATACTGTCCTGGTCACGGATTGTCCATAAAGAACACTATGTTTGAGCATAGGAATGCTTATAAGTGTACTTGGTACCAAAGCACCCTAGGCCAAAGTTCATTGATCGATTGTCCAAAAGGTCCCTGTCCACGACTAGCAGAGCTTTTCTGGCATCAATATGCAGGCTGGGGGCATTGAATAAGAGTGGTCATTGTTAAAAGCTTCTGTTGCTGAAGCTGTGGCTGTGAGCTGTGGTCTCATGGTTCTTTGTGCCTCAAGTGGCAATAACCATTGAACATCATGGTGGACATCAGTGGTCAGGGAAGCTGTCCAGCTGAAAAAGGAGGCCTTCAGGGATATGTTATCCCAGGGGTGCAAGTTGCAAGGTGCCAGCAGGCTTGAAGGAAGGCAGTCACTGTTGTAGCAGAGGAAAAGCGGTAGTCAAAGAACTCCATAGTGGCAAAGCCCTGGGGATTGATTAGATCTGCCCTGAAATGGTAAAGGCTCTGGGTGTTGAGGGGCGGTCTTGATTGACATGCCTCTTCAACATTGCATGGAAGTCAGGGATGGTGCCTAAGAGTTGCAGAATGTGGTGGTGGTTATTCTCTTGATGGGGTGGTGGTAGGGAGAGAGGAACTACCCCAAGTGAAGGGGTTCAAGTATCTCAGTTCTTGTTTACAAGTGAGGGGACATTAGAGCATGAGGTTGCCCAGGGAACCTGAGGAGAAGCAGGGGTGGTATTGCAGTTCCTTTGCTGTTCCATTGTGATGAAAACAGAGTTCAGCCTATAGTCAAAGCTCTTGATCTAATGGTCGATCTTTGTTTCCACCCTCACCTATAGGCATGAGCATTGGGTCATGAGAGAGCGAACAAGACTGCAGATACAAGTGGCCAAATAGGTTTACTGAGGAGGGTAGCTGGCTTTCCCTGTAGAAATAGGTTGAGAAGTTCAATCATCTGTGAGAAACTCGAAGTAGACCTGTTGCTACTTTGAGTGGAATTTAGTCAGTTGAGGTGGTTCAGAATGCCTCCTTAGGATGGATGCCAGGGAACCCTTTGGGCTCCCCCCCATCAGAGTTGGTTAAGGTGGCCGGGGTTAACTTCAAATCACTGCAAAAGGCAGAGAAGGTCAAACGGGTGAGGACTTGTACTAGGCAATGCAGTTTTTGAAACAAAAAAGTAGATATTTCTTATTTGAATTATAAGTAAAATAACTAAATGAAAGGGTAGATAAACTTAGTGCAATAATATCCCAGCATTTCTTAATATTATTGTTATAATCATACTTATAAACTGTCACAGTCCTGGTGCTTGAACATGAACATCCCCTTCTGTAAAGTCTACAATTAACTTCCTTGCAGATAGCATGTGGGAGGCTTTGACAGCTCCACACACGTATTTTAAGACTAAGAAACAGTGCTGCATTGTTTTAAAATTTGTGTGTGCAGTACTGCAGGCAGTAATCTGCGAAAGATTGTGTTCGTGAAGGGAAACATAGCGAGAACGATGTTTTCAGAGGGCTCAATCTGTTTGACGAGCACTTCAGAATTACCCTGGACTCGACTCTCCAGCTGAACAGTAGTGCAATTACACAGTGTAAACCACTTATGCTCTTTATTCCTAATTGCAATCCACCTCTGAGTAAATAAGCACAGCCCCTTTAGCAATTAATTGTGCCTCTCGTCATCTGGAAAATTGTTAAATGCTGAAAATAAATCATCTGGAAAATTGATATGGTTGCATTGAAAGAAACGTGTTTGGGTGCGACTGGAGGAAAGGATTGCTTCAGGAATTATACACAAGGAGCACTTAACCGATTTTAGAATTCATAGCAATTAATAGTCTAAATGCACCTGAAATCCAGCAGAGTAATAAGAATCAATATTTGAAAGTGCATCAATTAGTTATTTTTTTCTGGTAGCAAGAGGATAAAAAGGTCAGTCTAAGCTTTTTTTTTTTTTTTCGTCAGAAGACCTTCCCAAGCAGGTGGATCTGGATCCTATCCCAAGACCACTAGGTGTGATGAAGGAATACATTCCAGATGGTCACACTAGTCCATGCACAAGGCATCATGCACACACAGATTCCTAGATGCCTAGAGGCAATTTCTCTTACCAAATATACCTATTGGATGTTTTTTGGGAGGTCAGAGGAAACTGGAGAGCCTAATGCAGAAAAAGACATATCTTAGCAAGTAAAAATATCTACATGAAATCTATCTACACTTTCTTGAAATAACATTAAAACAATCAAAATATGATTCATATGTTTTTAGTTGAATTTTATTCAGTTTTTAAGAAAAAGAAAATGTTCTATTGGCAGATAATTTTGCTAGTTTCACTTGCTATAATGCTAACATGATTTGCATTGAAGGGAAATCAAAGGAGAAGAGCAAGCACAGAAAATCTACGCGCACACGCACACGCACACGCACACGCACACGCACACGCACACACACACTTTATAAGCAAAATTATAAGCAAAAATGTCTTTTATGGGCAGAGAATTTTCTTCTTTCAATAAATCAATTCCTAAAACTAACCTTGGATAATAATAATAATAATAATAATAATAATAATAATAATAATAATAATAATAAATCTTTTGTTGGCTGTAATCTTCTTTTCAAAAAGTGTAAATACATTTAACTATTTAAGTGATTTTTAACTGGCTAAGACATACGTTTCTGAGGTACAGAGACCCATGTATCTGTTTGTGTAAACAGTATGATAAACTATCTGGACTACATAGAGGAGCAGAGGGTGTCTTGCCACCAGAGTCAACCATAGCTCCAGGCTTACCGAGCTCAGGTCACTGGTTTCTTAACAAATACCCTACAGGAGGAATGTTAATGAAAAATAAATTAAAAAGTTTCTTCAAAAAGTGTTTTTACAAAAAGAAAGAAAGAAACAAAGAAACAAAAAAATAATAAAACAGGTTGAAAGCAAATTTCTAGTTTTCTTCGTATATTGAAGAACTACTAAATGCTTGACCTTTGAACCACAGAGCTCATTAAAAGTTCTGTCCCCCATGCAGAGGGCGTATTACATCCCTAAATTGAAGGACACACATGCCTTAGTGGGATAACGGCTGCACTGAGTCATTTTTATCGTGTTTGTGCCTGAGAAGCGTGTGTGGGTGTAAACTGGGTTGGGGGGGGAAAAAAAGGAACATATGCTTTAATTTCAATCCTGTTCCACTACATTACCTTCCCTCTGGCCAACAAGCTACTAGACCTTCACACCATCCTGGTGGTCCCAATCCCTCTTTTCATTTTCAGGTCAATGCTTAAATAGTGTGATTAGTAGAACAACAGCATTTCTCTGACTATACTGCAAGTAGAAATATTTTTTTTTTCTCCTTTCACAAATCTCTGTAGTCTTCAGAGATGGTTGAAAATATTAAAATGTTACCAAATGGAAAAAAATAATAGAACCACAATCACGTTTTTAAAGCAAATTCCTCTGATGAAACATCAAGCATGACTGAATGTCAACTTTTCCACGAAACGAAATATTTTATAGTGCGATTCCAGTCGTGCAAGTCTTTTGATGCAGGAAAGACATCTTTTCTTAATTAATTTTCTTTATTACGGTAAAACCGTAGTTATAGGAGTGGTAGAAAAGGCAGCATACTTTACACTACATTATACTTTCTTAATGTTAATGTAAACATTCACAAAACCCCACTTGTGAGCTTTCCTTGAAAACGATTTTAGTCTGTTTTAGTTTATCTTCGAGTCCTATTGCTATGCTAATTAATCTCAAATTATTGTTGTAAATCATTGAGACAGTTGTTTCCTAATTGGGCTATGCCGTGTTGCTTTTACCAAAGCTAACATCGCTGAACTCTGTTTCAGAAAATAATTGCTTCATTAAGGCTTTACTTTAATTACCCTTCCACAATAAATCTAATCTCGACATTTCACAGTAAGATTGGAAATTGGCCTGTTCATCATCTTACATCTTACAAGAGTGCTGATTAATCATATTATTCTTATTCAAAAGAAGCAGCTTAGTGGTTGAAGTGTGTGCTAATTAAGTCATTAAATGCTAGTAGAAAACCAAAAAACACAACCAGATATGTTAACCGTAATGAGATACTTACTTACTTTTCATGAAACTCAACTGTTTTATTTGGCCATTCGGTTCGAGCTCATTTCAAGCCATTGATTCATTTGCAATGCAGTTAAAAGGAAAGTCCTCGATTTGTACATCTTATAATAATTAGCAAGTAACTCGACCAATTCAAAAAGGTAATCTCAAAACCTCAACGCCTTAAAGCGAAGAAAAATAGCACATGCCAGAGATTCTTTTGTTCAATTCTGAAGCCCACAGGGAGGCAGATTATAGGCTCACAGGGAGAAAAAAAATATATCCCTCTGTTCGGTATGTGTGTAAATGTCTTTCCATTTCAATGAAGTAAAAGGTCAAACAGCCAAATTCATAGCAGAAAAAGTTCAAGTTTTATTAGAGCGGCATTACACACCAAAGTGCTTACACAGTCTGACCTGAATACCATTCTGTTCACTTTTGATCCTCAGTGTATACATAAAGATATATTATTTATTTATTTATTTATTTATTCATTTATTTTATCAACCAGTCAATGAACAGCAGAATGAACAGGCCTCATTTTAGTCAAAGTGGAATATTAATGATCTGGATGGTCTCTATGAGGAACAAAATTATTATATACCAAAAATGTTTACATTTAACCCTTGTGTGGTGTTCATCATTTTGTTACTCAGCCAGTGTCTGGTGGACCCGCTGCATTTTGTAGTCTTTAATTCGACACAATCAAGTAATTTTATGTTTTAAAAAAAAACAGATGTTTAATTAATCCTGATCACAAGCAAGATACACAGGTTAATATTTGCCCTTCACCTTTGTTAGATGACATTTATGGTTTAAAGTGATACTCATTTTTCTTCCTTTTTTTTTTAAAAATAAAATGTAATAATAAAAAAAAGATCAATTATCAATATGAGTGAAAAAACAATAACAGATTTACAAATTAAGCAACGATTGATTTTGATTTATATGAACTTAATTAGAAGTTTAACCTTTTCAGGTCATTTTACACAACACAAGCTAAACCATGTCGGTCTAGCCAACACATCAGCCCCACTGAACACATTGCCTTTTCAAACCAGCCTATACAACACATGAGGGGGTTTTACACTTCTTCATGCATGTACATAGTGTTTATCTGTCCATTTCGGGTCCATACACTTCACAGCACTTATTTTTATTGTTGCTGGCCGCAATTTAGAATAATATCCCCAGGGTTGTAAAATAAGAGGACCCGCTTGTCCCACATCATCCTGATGGCAGCTAGCTTGTCTCTCTACCATCAAGCTGGTCTGTCATCTCATTTATCAAAATGGATAATCCTGGAAATTATGTGGAAGTTTTCCATGGACATTATTGCATGGAAAGTTCTCTGCCAGTTATTGCATCCAACCGGGATTCTGTGGATTCCCCTTTGGACCTGAAAACTCCATCAAGGATAAGAACCCCAAAGTGGGCATGTGAATGGGTTTGGTCCATCTCCTTTCCTCTCATTCCAAAAGACACACCTTCCTTCTAAATTATTGCAATCCAGAATAATTTTCTGGATTGAATCTGGGACGAAAAGCTCAAAAGAAGACTTGATGTCCTGCAGCTGAGTACCTGCCATCCCCGTTGGCCCTGGTTGCATCTTTATCACATTGGCAGCCATGCAGGGTGGCTCATTTCTTTGGCAAGAATACCATTCAATTTCAAATTTTTTCGACATCCATATTTTTTCACTTGCTAGCTGCTGACGGGCTTCTGTTTCTGGAGCTGGCTGCTGATGGGCTTGTTCTGTGGCTCATCTAACGTTTTGGAACTAGGGGGGCTATGTGTAGGGGGCGTGGACAGAGTGTCATCTTTGAAAATGTTTCCTTATATATGCTCTTCATAGAAAATGAGCCAAGGCCAATGAGTCGGAGTTCGAAAAAAAAATTAATTGTATCAATTTTCTTTTGATAAACCATGAAAATGGGTCATACAGACCCGATCACCATACAAAGGTTAAGCGTGTGGTCCGTCTCAAAACAAGACTTCTGTCTACAGTACTACAAGTCCATGTTTGAGTTGAATGCATTGATATAAAAATTTGTACATAGAGATATTGAAACAGGTACAGGGATTTTAAATATTTTCAAATTACCTCTCTTTCTTAATATAAGATTACAAGTAACCAAATGTAAGATTATTAAACCTATTTCTAGACAAAAGCTTCCAATCTTTTAAGGTGTGAATTTCTTGTTCTATTATTAATTTCATCCATTAGGAGTCGGCGGACACTCCAGTGGGTCAACTTGCATTTTTTTTCTGGTAACCATATAAAGATCTTAAAATGATCTTACATAAGTGTAGTAAAACATTGAAATCTGTAAAGGGTCTACTTTTATTGATGTACACTCACAATATCCATAAAACATAAAATAAAGAAAATAAGCCAGGTGCAGTTTAAGACACAATCAGTCTGGGTAATCTATTGTACGTACATACCACATACCCTGGACAACATCACGTTTCCACACAGATTCAGTAAGTTTTCTGCGCATTTGGAAGATGGGACACTATACCAACGAGGAAGCCTTCAGATGGTTCTGCACAGTGAGGAAGAATTTACGCTTTCCCCAGAAGAAGACTGTGACCAGTGCTGGGGGACATTACTTCTTAAAGTAACTAATTACTTTACAACATGACTGTCATTAAAAAGGAATCAGTTACATTACAGCGTTACTTTCTGATGAAAGTAACTAGGTCGAGTACTTTTCCATTGCAGAAAATGAAAACTCCTTTGTTATTCCTTATGGTGCTGTTTTAGTCAAGACTTTTATAACTATTCTACCATCATCACTCAGCGAAGTTTGGCCCATAATCTGTTGACCACTAATACCCCAATCTCACTTATGGCCACTATGAGAAACATCATGATTCACCGCGAGTTCATGTTTCCATCTTTCTGAGTCCTCACGGAAGTTTGCGGAATGTCTGAGACGTTAGATTACTCGTTACATCAAAAAAGAAATCCAAGTACTCTAATGCTTTTACTTTGTAACGTGTTACACCCAACACTGATTGTGACTCCAATGATGAATGGGAGCATTTTAAAGAGCGAATAGATTTACAGTTGAGCTTTTCAAATGTTTATAAGTAACTGAAAAACACACAAATATCAGGACATATCAGAACTTCTTTAGGGCCCCAAAACACCTGCAGACTCCTAAGGGTTAAAAGATACTTTTGCTAGCTTCAAACATTTATTTCTTAAAAATTAAAATGATTATTTTATATATTTTAGATATTTAACTATTTTATATATTTAAAAGTTCACTTCATATCTTGGTGTCCAGGAAACAATGGGTTATTTGACATTAGTACAGTCCATAAAGACAATTTTGGTTGCCAAAAGAACAAGAAATGTATGTAGTAATAAGCTTAATGATCTTAAAATTGGTTTGTTTAATCCCGTGTTCAGTCCCGCGAATTTTAGATAAATGTGACTAGATTTAAGATATTTTTCACTTTTGACATGACTTTTTGCAGTAACTGAATCCACTATTACAACAGTCGTATTTTGTAGAGTTTGTTTAGTTACTCTACAAAATAACTGGAATTTTTTTGGAAGTTTGACATGTCAAGCTTGAGTGTGTATTTGATAAAAAATGTGCATTCATTTACACCAGGAAGTATTTGTATTGGGTGAAAAGCAGGATTTGTGGTAAAATGGAGAGGGCATTTAAGACCATAGTTATGAAATATTTCTTATACTGTACATTACAATACTGTATGAGATGCGAGTCTGAACTATTTTATATATTTAAAAGTTCACTTCATATCTTGGTGTCCAGGAAACAATGGGATATTTGACATTAGTACAGTCCATAAAGACAATTTTGGTTGTCAAAATGTTACTTTGCTATACTGGAACAATGTTCACCTACGGCCAAAAGTTTTAACGCCAGAAATATTAATTTTCACAAAGACGAATGGGATTTAGGTACTTTAGGGATTTTAGACCTTTTTGTCAGAAGTATATTGAAGTATAATTACAAGCATTTCATTACTTTTCAAGAACTCTGGAATTTGTGGGTTTTTGTTTGCCTCTTGAGTTCTCAATGGGATTACGGTCTGGGGAGAGTCCTGATCATGGACCCAAAATTTGATGTTTTATGATGTTTTGTTCCCCAAGCCACTTACTGTAGTTATCACTTTTGCCTTATGGAAAGGTGCTCCGTCATGCTGGAACAGGCATTGTTCATCACTAAACTTCTTGGATGTTTGGCAGAAGTTGCTCTTGAAAAAGGTTTTTGTACTATTTGTTATTCATGGCTGTGTTTTTAGGCGAAATTGTGAGTGTGCCGACTCCCTTGGCTGAGAAGCAACACTGGTCTCAGGAAGCTTTACTGTTGGCATTACACAGGACTAAATGGTAGAGACTTTTAATAAAATTGGCAAAAAGAGGGAAAAACCTTTGATATTTATGAAATGCTTGTAAATATACTTCAGTATATCATAATAACGCCTAACAAAAATATCTAAAAACACTGAATTAGCAAACTTTAATGTCACAGTAATGTTTTTCATTCTCAAAATGCTTAGTATTAGGTTGTTTTTGAAAGTATTACCTAAAGACAATGTTCAAAATACTACTTCAAAACAACTACTTATACCTTTCATTTTTGTCTCATAACTAAATAATATCCTTGCAATGCTCATGCTAGTTTTTTCTTTTTTTTTTTTTTTGACAGAGCTGGCAACTTTTGGGAAAAGCTTGGATTGAGACACAACGCCCAATAGCACATGCCCTGTCCAACATTAACCATACACCTTACACCACATGGCTCAGGTTCAGCATAATTTACAATTACAGTGTTAAAATAAAAATGCAATGTTTGTTCCTGTATTCTAGTTAAAATAAAGTTCATTTGAAATATTCATCCAAACAAAAGAAATTGAGAATCTTTCAAAATTTGAGAACATTTGCATTACAATTTGTATTGAGTTTAATCATCCACAAAACAGTGCATCACTAGTTACAATATATTCATAAGAACACTCAAGGGTTACTGTAACACATGGTCATGCAGGAGCCGTGGAGCAAAGAAAATGTATGAGGGCCGCGAGGGAACTTGGGCCATGCAGAAACAAAGGCAAAGTAGGAAAATCGAGATGTTTTCTAATAAATTGCAGGAAAGAAAAGTCGACCAAAGTGGATCAGCTAGTGGTCCTGAGGGTGAATTCTCCTGGATTGTGCATGCATGAGAGAGAGAGAGAGAGAGAGAGAGAGAGAGAGAGTAATAATAATAATAATAATAATAATAATAATAATAATAATAATAATAATAATATCTGAATATGAATAAAGTGACAATGATGAGAACTACTGAAATAGAAGGAAAGCAAAAAGCAAAGGTAATAATAATAATAATAATAATAATAATAATAATGATGATGATGATATCTTATTATTATTATGAATATTATTATGAATATTATTATTATTATTATTATTATTATGAAGGGAGAAAGTACAGTCAAAAGAATCGTTATTGATACAAAAGACGGAGAGAAGAAAAGGAAAAAAAAGAGACGGGTGCAATTCTCTTGTAACCTTTGAATATTTCTTTTCTACAGTATGAATATAAAAATGCTACGTAACTTAACTCATTGCAAATATTTTAATGTTCCTGTAAGTATTTACATGTATTGTCCTCTTTGGATAATACTGTCTTTAACCTTACCATTTTAATGTTCCAACTGGTGCATAACTTGTAAAATCTTTTGAATGTCAATTGAATTTATTGTATTGTTGATCTGATCTGTTCAGCACTTTTATTTATGGCTTCATACAGCTGTAAATGAATGTAATTTCAACCGAATTAGACCAATATTATGTCTTTTAACTTTTTAAAGGAAACAGTGGCGGAGTGTCGTACTGGTGCTTGGAGTCATTTATAGCTGACTCATCAGAAAGAGGCTTGATTTTGCGTGCTTCCACAGACAAGATATGAATATTGAATATGAAAGTGTGAAAAATTCAATGCATATGAACATGAGTGATTGTAAGTCTCACACTCAACGCTTTGGTTTTTGGCGTTTTTGAACTTGGGTCACAGTGGAAAACCTGCTGCTCTGTTCTGATGCTACTAAATTCATTTACACTCACCAGCAAAGTACTAACCAGGTGCACTTCATTAGGTACACCTTTCTAGTACTGGGCTGGGACCACTTCTCTCGTTAGAACTGCTTTAATTCTTCATGGGAAAAGATTTAACAAGATCCCAGTTACATGCTTTAGAGATTTTAAAGCATTACACAATTGCTGCAGATATTTTTGGTCCATTGTATGAATCTCCCATTCCGCCACATCCCAATGTTGCTCTATTGGATTGAGATCTGGTGATTGTAGAGGCCATCTGAGTACAGTGAACTCATTGCCATGTTTGAGATGCTTTTAGCTTTGTGACATGGCACGTTATCTTGTGGTCAAAAATGATGGACATGGGCAGTAACAATACGCATGTAGGTTGTGGCATTTAAAACAATGTTCAGTTGGTTCTAAGGGGCCCAAAGTGAACCAAGAAAATATCCCTCACACTGTTACACCAGCAGCAGCAGCAGCAGCCTGATTCATTGATACAAGGCAGGATAGTGCTATGCTTTCGTGTTTTTGATGTCAAACTCTGATCCTACCATCTGAATGTAACAGCAGAAATCAAGACTCATCAGAGCACATTTTTCTAATCTTCTCTTGTCCAATTTTGGTGAGCTCATGTAAATTGTGAGCTTCGGTCTTCTGCCAGGAGTGACACCAGGTGTGGTCTTCTGCTGCTGTAGCCCATCTGCTTCAAGTGTTGCGCCTTCAGAAGTGCTCTTTGGAATACATTGGCTGTAATGAGAGATCTCTAAAGTTACTGCTGCCTTTCTATCAGCTCAAACCAATCTGGCTATTCTCCTCTGACCTCTTGCAACAAGGCATTTTTCCCAGGGAACTGCCGTAGACTGAATTTTCCTTTTTTCAGAACATTCTTTGAAAATCCTAGAGATGGTTATGATTTGAAAATCAGATAAGCAGTTTCACAAATGCTCAAACCAGCCCGTTTCTAGTACCCTATTCTGGTGCTTGGTTTTAACTTCATTATAATTGGCTGAATTAATTGGGTTCCTTGGTCAAAAAAACAGCAGCACAAAAACAAAAACAAAAAAAATACAAGTCAACTACAATGTACTACAGTATACTGTATGAGTTGGAAATCCTTTTTCTGACACCAGATCTTGTGTGATTTGTACATTGTGTGAGCAATGTACAAATCCTTGCAATTATATATATACAAACACATACATACACACACACACATACAGTAATGCATAATGTTAAGGTTTCTGCTGAGGTTAATTGCATTGCATCATTCCTATGTGCATTGTGACTGGGATCCCACAAGATGCATAAAAAAGTAGGCGATTGTCAGATTATCAGTTGTCAGATAATACTTATCTTTACTTAAACCTAAATACTTAAAGCTTTTGGATGAATTAAGTGTGACACATTGTTTACATTTACCACTTTTTGATAAAAAAAAAATAAAAGATATACAGTAGATACGTAGAGCTGCAAAACAAAAATAGCTACGGTTTCATTGAAAAGAAAAGAAGTTGCCAAGTTTCAACTAAGAAACATCAATGCCATTACTTTCGAATCGCTTTAAAGCGTTCACAAATAAACTAATGGTCAGAAACAGAGACCTCACCTACATCCCAGGGAGAGTGCAGTGCACGGTAACAAACTCGGGCGCATCTGTCTGGGGCCATCAGGCGGCCGAGGAGTAAGCAATAATGCATGCTTTTGTTCCAATTTCCCTAGCGTGCAGAGGGAATAGAAAAATGTCAAGCTGCATTCCACTCAGATGCACGAATAATTACAGAGGCGGCAGATGCAACAGGGGGCTGATGACCTCGTCTCTTCCCTTTTATGCACTGGAAAACAAAACAACGGCTGTTAAGATCACCTCGTGCTCTTCCACAAGGCAAAATTCTAGGGATAAACATTAGTGTGGGAAGTAAATAGTTATTTACCGCTTACTGCTTACCTGTCGAACCAAACCAGCACTTATCGTTTAGGCTTTCCCCCCCCCAATCCATGAGTATCTAACATAGTAATTATAAAGAAAACATCTCAGAAGAACTTCATTAACTTCATCATTTGTTCTGGATAATTTGAAATTCTCAGAATCACTACTGAGTGATTCACATGTAAAAGGTCACAAAACAGTATCCAGTGGTGCCTCGGCATACAAATTTATTCCATTCTGGAGGCGACTCTTAAGGAGAAATTTCACATCGCGAAACATATTTTCCCATAGTAAATGCAGATAATCTGTTCCCGCCACCCAGAAATATTACCAGTATTACCAATTTCCAACACTACAATCAATGCATATAAAAACAATAAAAATTTTGATAGCACATGCAAATAAAGGAAAATATGAAATAAATAGACATTAAACTCACTTAACCTTAATTTATGATTCCACTTTGCACCAGCTGCTTTAAAAACTAAACTGAAAGTGGCTCCCTTTACTTCTTGCTAACAGTATTGTAACATCATTCATTATATAGCCAACATCATTTCCATGGTCCCATTTGGTGCTCGTACAGTATGTAGAACTACCGAGGCAAATTTCTTGCAAAATTTCAGTTCTTATGTACATTTCCACTTCCAGATTTAAGAATTGTTCTAGTAAAGAATTTCCTTCTGATTTTGGACATTAACAAATGTAAGCAAGGCCACCTGGATGACTGTTCACCTCAGCTTCCCATTGTACATTCCGACTTCAGTCTTCTTCCATGTTCACTATAAAGTGACATTTCTGCCTGCCACAAAGCTTGGAGCAAAGCAGGGAGACCATCCATGAATAGGATGGATGACAGTCCACACGTTCACACTAGAGACAATTTAGTGTAGCCATGACACCTACCAATATATTTTTGGACCCAAAACTCAATAAACCATAGTGACATTTAGCAAGTGCACATTTCAGACACCTTGAACATGGTGCTAATTTGTGTCATAGTCTGAATTCTTTCATTCTTACTGCACATGGTCAATGATCTTCTAGACACTGCTACAATATAGAAAGAAACATCAGAGTTCCATGGAGGAGGTCCATGCTAGACTAAAAATAAACCCTACTTGGTTGTCTCTCCTGTCTATCCTGTTGTCCAATGTCTGCACTAGACAATAAATTAGACTACAGTAGACTACAGTAGACTACTCAGCGTCAGAGTCTAAAGACAGCTACATCTTTGTTTTCACTGAAAGCTGGCAGAATTTTGGATGCCACCATTTATCTAGATTGGCAGAAATGCAGCTCTGTGCAGGAAGGCTTAATCTGAGACGCTGCCTTCAGGGACAAGGTCACAAGGTGGCCCTAAGAACGGTGAGGGACAAGTTGTCATCTCGATTAGACAAGCAGGTTACATACATGCCCACAGCAACTTCCAGGACAGCGGCAACAAATAGTCCATGTGGCAGGGCATCCAAGCCATCATCAACTACAGGACACCATCACCTGCCTTGGTTCAAGAAGCGGAATTACAGCCCATGAAACGTTGCTGGACTAGAGCACATTGCTGGCATGATGCTCAGATTCTGTGCAGACCAGCTACAGATGTACAGCTGCCATCACCATCTTCGTAGTGTTCGTAGGGTTGGTGTTCATCTGGTGGAGTTTAACTGATCTCTCAACATTTGCTCCATAACAAACCTTAATTGGTCTCTCAACACTTACTCCATTGCAAAAAAAAAAAAAAAAAAAGCCTACGGGCACCTCTACTTTACATTCTTTTTCCTCCACCATCGTCATTTACATACCACATGCTGGGTCCAGAAAGCCACCAGCAAAAAAGAAAAAAAAAGAAAAAAAAGAAAAAAAGGTACAGAACATTTGCATCCACATAGTCACTGTGCATAACACTTTCATCCCTCAAGCCATCAGACACTTCAAGATCCAGATGTACACATACACACTGTGTCATAATCAAAAACAGTTGTGTGTAGTCTGTGTAGTGGAATGTAGTTCTCTGTTATCGTGGCTAGCATCAGGGCCCTATACAATAAATAGAGACACTTTGCACTTCCATTAGGCTCCGATATATTGCATATGCAATATTTTAGATGCCTTGTACAGCTTCTATTTTCTGGTGAAAATGATGTGTGACAAGCAGAAGAGGAATCTGATGAACACCCCATGCTTTATCCACCCTGGCAGCTCAATCTCCGAGCTCTGTTTGAAGTGCAGCGTGGCAACACTAATGGCAAAGTCATTCTACTTGCCCTAAGCCAAGGGTTGTCTTGAAAGGATTTTGTCTATGTGTGTATGTGTGAGCAAGAGACTTTGTGCGGATCTCTTCTTCATCACATAGAGTGGACCAAAGCACATCCACTTGGATGTAGGGATGACACAGTTCTTGCAGCTGTACAAAGAGGCCATGACCTCATGTGATTTGTCATTAGATCTTTTTTTTTACAACTGCGCATCATGTATTGTGTGTAAGACAGGAAGGAGAGAGGCAGAAATTCTATGAATAATTTCAGATGAATAATTCTATTAATATTCATAATTTCAAGTAGCCATCATACGTTTTTAATTCTCTATTCGGATTTCTTTTTATCATACAGCGCTGACAGTAGTGTCGCTGAAAATCACACATTTATACTAATACACTTGCAGTAGCAGCTCATTTACAGGGACAGACAGTAAATTGCAAACAATCGAAGACTAACAATAAACAAATGCACAAAACGTGTTGCTCCATTGTTAGCTCTTTGTAACACTCACAGGAAAGTCTTCAGGATGGTGGTTTATGCTTTCTGGTTTATTAGAAACAAAGACAAGCTGCTGGTGAAAAAAAAAAAAAAAACGTTGTTTCATGTCAACTGTAACTATAAATAATAAAATATTGCATGTCACTCCCTGTGGCTCAGTTGAGTTTCACTTATACACTCACCTCGAGGGAAAAGGACTGAATGAGTAAAGGAAAGACGCTTAATGATGTGAAATAATCTGGCTGGACAGACATACAAACAGACAGACACGCATACAACGTTTTTCGGGTCATCCAATATATGAAGCATAAAGATTAAATCATCGAAAGAGCGAATTTTTATCAATGCACAGAAAAAAAAAGAAACTCTTATTTATATAGATTATTATAAAAAATGTATATGCAAATTGGCATCTCTGAGATATATTTTGAGATATATATGAGAAAAGTATTTCCTTATCCAGAAAAAAATAATTACAGTCAAAATACTAACTAAACTAATAACAACAACAACAAAAAAAAAAACGTAAAAAGAAATAGTTAGAATATTTTCAAGAGTTTGTATTAAACTCGAAAAAAAAAAGTAATACAAATAGGAATAATAAAAGTATACATTCTTCCATAAATATTGACACCTTCTTTAGACTTAAATTTACATTTATACATAGTATAATAAACAATTATAATAAAAAAAAGCTAATATTAAATCTCACCTAATTCATATCTTTTCACTATACAACTACTAC
Source organism: Clarias macrocephalus (assembly GCA_011419295.1). Lineage (NCBI taxonomy): Eukaryota > Metazoa > Chordata > Actinopteri > Siluriformes > Clariidae > Clarias > Clarias macrocephalus. The sequence continues at coordinate 7,844 of JAAGKR010005437.1, read as the reverse complement.
ATTGTATAAAGAATGTTTATTTCTTCATACATGAAAAATGCTCGCGCTTTGCGAAGGAACTGCATATCAACACACTCTGTAAACACAATCTCCAATAACGGGCAAATATTTATTGGTCGAAGTGATGGCATGCGCTGCTCATTATATACGATTGATCCGTCATTGTTATGATTTTGTAACCCAGCAATAAAAGCTACTGTCTTTCATCTAATAAACTAGGGAAGGGAGCGAAAGGGTTGTGAATTAGATCTGAAGGGGAGGCGAAGAAACTTCGAGGCGATGCACTTCGCTGACCTCGGTTTAGGTCAATAAAACTGTAACAGCCTCCCACAGGCCTGAGGATATTCTGAAAATCACAGCTAGAGCCGGGAATATAAGGCAGAAATAAAAGAAATAAATCACAGAGGATTTTACAATGCAGGTGAAACTTGTACTTCTGTAGAACACAGCAGACCAAATTGAAATGGTTAGAACAACTGTAAAATGAAACGAGCATATGCTAAGTGTAGAATTACAGAATTATGGTCTTTCCAAGAACATGGTTAAATTCTTGATTTTGTCAGAAGGTCATCGATTGCATTTATTTATTTATTTCTTTTTCAATAACAGCAGGTCTGACAAATCGATTTTTATACAGATACGTTTTTGCTCAGCGGTGCCAATCATATTCAAAAGTCTATAGTAGTTGAAGCCCGGGTGCGGAACCTGGTGCCATATTAGTACAATCTGCTGCTGTAAGCTGTTCTTAAAGCTCCAGTTAACAACATAAATAAATGTTTAATCCAGCAGTAATTATATCGCTGTAATTCTTTTAAAGAAAGGGGCATCACCTTTATGCTTCTTACAATTTTAAACTGGATCATTAAGAGCTTTTTTTTTTTTTTGCAATTGGTTCACACACCCAGACAGAATGTCATTATGCAAGCAAGTAGCCTATTCTAATATAATATTGCTACACTAACCATAAATATTACAGAAATGTCCTTCCATAACGGTCAGTATGAAGCTGCTACGGGGAATGTTACGATGTGTCTTGAGATTATTTAAAGGCATTTGGAAAATGGCAGCTATTCACACATGACCTCTAAATGGATGCTCAGTGTTAAATTTATATTTAAAAAAAAGGTTGCAGGTGTGAAAGAGGCGAGAGTCTGCGGTCTTGATTTAAGATTTGTGTTTGTTCAGACACAGATGTAGTAAAACAGGCTATGCTCCATTGTGACACTGGCGACATGAGTAAAATGTAAAAATTACAGGCTAGAATCGAAGAAAAATTCCAGGGCTCATATTTTGACCAAGGCTGTCAGAGGAGAATGGGCAGACTGGTGCAAGCTGATGGAAAGGTAACAGTAAGAGCAGCAGAAGACCACACTGGTGCCACTCCGGTCAGCTAAGAACAGGATACTGAGCCAACAATTCACATAAGATCCCAGGAATTGGCCAAAAGAGGACTGGGAAAAGGTTGCCTGCAGGTCTGATAGACATTTAGGAGATAAGGTCAGAATTTGATATAAACAACTAGAAACAAGGCAGGATGGGTCCTTTCTATCCGTGGTTCAGGCTGCTGCTGTTGGTGGTGTAATGGTGATGGCGTTCCAAGAAACATCTCCCGATCTCCATTCTTTATGACCAAAGGATAACACGTTAAAAATCATCTTAAACTGGATAACGCGTTCACTGTACTCACAACGCATTAGAACACCTTTAGTATGTGGTGGAACATTAGATTCACATGCGTTAAAAAATTCACATTCGTAAAAATGGCATTTGATTTTACACCAATGATTACAGCTGATGTATTCTGGTGGGCTTCATCAAGGCACATCCTCAGCCACACCATGGTATCTTAGTGTTTGTTTTACACTCACTCTTTTTTCTTTCAAGTCCATAGTCCAGAGTTTGGAGCATTTATTCATTTGTCATGGCTGATGGTTTTTTTTTTTTTTTTTTTTTTTAAACCCTGGTCCTGTCATGTCGCTTCATATTTCATGTGTAAACAATGGCTCGGAAAGGCCTTGTCGTGTCCTGCCGATGAAACAGAATGCATTTCAAATAAAGAGAGTGCGAAACGAGATATATATTATTATTGCAAGATAAACACATCCAGATTTTCCAATGAGAAGCAGGTTTTTATTAGCATTTCATTTCCGACTCGGGCTTTAAGTAACAGACTTTCACAAATAAGCCAAGTCCTATTCTACAGTATGTAATCAATAATATTCTATGTAACCAGGCAACCAGCATTAGTCGGCAGAATGTCTTAAAGGTCACATACCGTACATCTGTTTAATCAAGGTTGCATAAGCCTTACAGGTCTCCAAAATGTGTGGTTATGTTTCAGCTGAAACTCATGTTTGATTTTCTTTATGTTTCAATATGTGTTCAAACGACCAGTTTCAGTGTCTGTAGCTTTAAATGAACTGCTCCTGAATGTCCCTCTGAGAAAGTGCCTTTTCAAGGTCAATCAGACTAGAAACCTTCCTGGTTGAGACCTTATCAAAAGCATGATAAGGAAATTCAGGAGAAAAAATATACAAGATAAAAATCACAATGGCAAGTTAAAACACGGTTTAAAAAGCTACTGTGGGTTAGTGTTAGTAGTAAGCTGCTGTCAGCCAAACGAATAAATAAAAAGCAGTGGTTGTAATGAGACGGCGCGGTGGCTTAGTGGTTACCTCTTTGTGTGCATGGAGTTTGCATGCTCTACCCGTGCCTTGTGGTTTTCCTCCGGGGACTCAGATTAGGCTGGTTGGTCTTCCCAAATTGCCTGTAGTGTGTGTGTGTGTGTGTGTGTGTGTGTGTGTGTGTGTGTGTGTGTGTGTGTGTGTGTGTGTGTGTGTGTGTGCCCTGCGATGGATGGTCTTCTGGGATAGGATCCAGACCCCTGCAACCCTGTACACAGGATAAAGTGATAAGGACGACTATGAGAAGAAATCCAGCCTTTTGCATTATGATGTGTTAGACAAATCGTGTATCATCTATTATTGGTAACCTACAGGAATAAAGGCTGAAAGTGCTTTAAAAGACCAGGAAGTATATGAGTCACTCTGGGTCATGCAAGATCTTGGGGATTTGTCATTTATTTATTTTTTTAAATAGGGCTCCATAGTAACCAGTCAGGCAGTTTGGTGTTCCCAAAATTGCCCGTAGTATGTGAGTGTTTGTACGTGTGTGCCCTTCGATGGATTGGCACAGTCCAGGATGCACCCTGCCTTGTGCCCTAAGTTTCCTAGGATAGGCTCCGGGCCCCCCGTGACCCTGAATATGGGATAAAGCTGTATAGACAATGAGTGAGTGAGTGATTTGGTGGACACAAAACAACAATGTTATTTAATTTATTAAGTTTGTCAGGTATTATCCTAAGCCTTGTCAGATATCTGGCTAACATGATGGCCAGGTTAATGTAGCTAATGTCACTGATTAGCCTACTTAGAGATTTGTAACCCCCTGGAATCAGTTAAAAGTGTGATGTTTAAGAAGGTGTGGAAACTCTGATATATTGTGCTTTACCACGAGGAAGCTGTAATAAAGTTTATATCTAAATATGAAAATTTAAATTGCATTTATTTTCTTTGCTTTTCCTTTTAAGCAAGGGCATTTAATATATAAAAGTACAAACACTTTAAGACCAAAAGGTGACTTTAACTTCATCCAAAGTTATTTTCTGGAATTACTTAGTCTCAATTAATTTGTTTCAATTACTTTTTACAAGGCTGCTAAAAAAAAGTGAAAGTCCCCTTATATGGTATAAAATACTGAATAATAAAAATAAAAAAAACATCAACTCAGTGTAATATTTTACTCTTAAGAATTAAATAAAAAAATACGTTTTTAAATTGTTTCATTGGTATTAATTTATTTTTAAGGACATTTTAACATTTATTTTTATAATCCATATATGGATTGTATGTTAGCGACGTTAACTACTGATTTAAATGCATATTATTTTTGAAGAAATCTAGTCAGAAGGAAGAAATCAACAGATAAAGGGAGGGGAGGAGGGGGGGGGGGGCACATGAAAGTGCTTTCTCATGTGGAGTTGTTTTTGGTTTGACCTCTGCCTGCTTTGTGAATAATGATTATGGATGTCCTTGTGACACCTCTGTCTGACTGGGATTTGACCTTGACCAAGGACTTGAACTAGCCAAGACTATGATTTTTGGATATCAACGAACCAAGAGCATTTGCCGATAAATCCTGATACGTTATTTGTTTTTTGTTAAAAGTTACTTGTAATGATCATTTTATATCTTAAACCTGCACCTTGGACAAGGGTTTAAACCGTAAAAAAAAAAAATAAAAAAAATGCTTGGTGTAAAAACTAATCAAATAATTTGCCTATTGGTATATTCCTCCATAAACCAACAGGATTACCTAAAATCCTTGTAGTCCCATAATTATCCTCTGTACATAAAGCCGTCCCTCAGAGGCAGTGAATTAAAAGGCGTTTAATGTTTCTAGAGCATGCTTCCTGCTTCCTGCAGCCCTCTGAGCTCTGAAATGGGCTTTTGTGTGTGATTAGCAGATGATTAACAATAGCTGTTTGCCAGCACTCAATTAAAAGCAGTTGCATGTTTGCTTTAATTAAACTGTGATTTTTTCTTCTTTTTTTTTTTTTTTTTTTTTTTGAGGCAAGTCTATTTGTAAGATGAAGCAATTACAGGCTAACTAATTAAGCACTCGGTTCACTCTGCTTTTGTATACATCATGCAAGATTTGGATGATTTATGAAGCTGCAGCTTTCATAGTACAAGTCACGACATTTTAGAAATTTCACTAGCATTTATTAAGAGGTAGATTACGCTCAGATAATTGCATGAACATTCTACGAGTTGTGCTCGAGTCAAGCCAGAACGTTTCATTGTGCTGAATAATAGAACACCGTTATGAGTAAAAAACTCTCTTTATTTCTCTATATAATCGCCTGCAACACTAATGCACTTATCCCAGTGTTTTACAAGTGCTTAGTTACCATTAGGGGTGCTCCGAGTTTATTTATTTATTAATTTGCATTGTTGTTAGATATAGTTTAAGTATTGAAATTACAAGAAAAGGAATATCATGAACTGACAACTGTATTTATTGGCAAGCAACGTGTTCAACACGTCAACTTAAAACATAGCAGCCTGTACTTGGTTAGTAATTAGGAACAGCTTAGAGCTTGACAAATACTGTACAACTTTCTTGCAGATTGTATAAAATTAAATAAAATAACAGACAAGCAGGACGTGAGTCGCCGGAAGTTCTGCAAGGTCCGCAAGCATCATGTTTAAAAACATGTTAAAAAGATTCAACATTTAATTATTCGTGCGGAAAGATGGAAACAATCACAGCGCCAAAACTCGCGGTAAATCATGATGAACTGTACTTCGGCAAAACCGTGTAGGTGAGATAGCGGTATTACCGACAGCTGAGTGAGCGGCGGCGCGCGAGTTGCTGAGCTCTCCCGCTCTCTTAGCGCTGGACAACTTTGAAAACTGCTTGTCTTCCTTTACATGATTAACCTTCAAATGTCTGATGAGGTTCGTGGTGTTAAAATGCTTTGGGTGTTTCCCGCCTCGTGGAATTGGCTTGTTGCACAGGTTGCCGATTGCTAATGTATTGTCTTTTTCACACAACACGTAGAATTGCCAGACCGGTGAAGCCATTTTAGCAGCGTGCAAAAAAATGTCCCGCGAGATTTGCGTCATCTGATCGGCTTTTCTATAATCGGCCACCGATCAAACTTCCCAAAGCTATTATCGGCCGATTATGATCGGCGACCGATCAATCGGAGCACCTCTAGTTACCATCAAGGTAAAAAGTTCTCTCAGTACGCCGGAGCCGTGATCACTCTGCCTGATTCAAACTGTCCAAACTTCTTTAATGTAACTAACATGTGGAAATGGTTTTGGAGGCCAGGACTGTTCGGGGTAGTACAGCCGAGTTCCCGTAATGTGCAAGTGGTGTTGGTGAATGATTGTGTGTGCAGTTCCCACAACAGTTCTTCAAGCTGGTTACAAGTTACCCATCGGTTTTCAAGAATAAGGCTTTCCACACTCATTGAATGTTCACGGGAATGACTGCAGTGGGCTCTGAACCACCTCGGCCAGGATGATCATTCATAGGCATGTGGCCTTCTTTATAACATTTGCATCATTCAAATACTTTTGGTCTTGCGCCTTCCTTCTCCAGAAATTTCATCACAAATTCCACATTAACTCGAACGCCCCATATATGAGCGACAAATTTTCCACCCAGGAAGATAGTTAAAGGTTTTCCTTGTTTGGGGTTTCTTTTAATTGCAGGTCAAGTGTCATTCCTATCCATCCACATACAGTACGTGTTTCAGATAACTTCATTGTATCCTGGATTCAGCCAAAATGGATTAGCTAGCACAAGCTGATGTTAACATTTAAAACATAGATGGAGATAGAAGGAGGCTGGATAAGTATATGTCTCATCAAAGCTTATACCCACTAATTCTGCTGGTAAACTCGCTCAACCTCAATCTTGTTGATAATTTATCCGATTCTTCCAAAAAGGTAAGGAAAACACTGCTGAATGAACTGCTCAGGCATACGGAAGAAAGAAAAAAAAAGATGAGGTGAAAAGCAAGGTAGTGAGAATCTAAACTTTCCCAGGCCTCCTGTCAATGCAGAAGTGCCGTCATCCATCATTAGGCAGTGGTGTGCTGTGCAAATTAAGCCACAACTCGTCAGCCGTGGAGCATAAAGTGCTAAACTACCAACTTTTAGAGCTCGGTGTTCTGCACAGCCAGCTATGCGTGTGTGAGAGGATGCAGCCGATTAAGTAGGTAAGTAGTTAAAAAAAAAAAAAAAAAAAAAAGAAACGGGTCTTAATAGCTTTTTAAAAACATACTGTACTGCATTTGTATTATGTATAAATTATGGATAAATATATATTGTAAAATTGATACATGAACTGCTGTATTAAGTTGCTATAACTATAGAATGAATTGAAATACAAAAAGGGTTATAATTCTGCCTACACACCTGTTTCACTACATTTTGTGGGTTGGACTTTGATTGATGTACATCTCTAGCAGATGCTAGATGGGCGCGGGACATAGCAATGGACAGACTGCGGATCTGCTGGACAAATGGACCTGCAATGGAGAATGAAGAAATGAATGAAGGAATGAATGAATTGAAATGTGCAGTATGCACTCTCAATAAGACTTGCTTAGAATCTCAGCTACAGTATCGGCTGCAGTCTATTCTAAATCGATCATGACTCTGTCCGACCCTTTTCCAAGACTATGTTTTTCACAGCAAGACCTCTGCAAGGTCCCTTACTGTAAACATTCAAGGTAACACCAATTTCCAATGCACTTTGTTGAGCCCGGTGTTGAAGCGTTGTACTGCCACATGATCTGACACATGAAATCTTTTAATCATGAGGAGACACTTTAACCATTCAATCAACACAAGCTTCAGGTTATTTAAGGAAGGTCAATTACAAATGCAAATACTAATACAAATCTGTAAATAAATGTTATACGTAGATTTTTGAGGTGCTATAAAGGGAAACAAAAAGGTTGACTTCATACTTATTTTCTATCCGCAACTGCTGGTGAATGTTGGACGTGCAATCCTATGGGAAGCGACAGCTAGGTAGGTGGAATGTGGTTGCTTTTTCTCTCTCTCTCTCACACGCACACACACACACATGCACACACGCGCGCACACACATACATACATACATACATACACACACAAACACACACACACACATGCACACACACGCGCGCACACACATACATACATACATACATACATACACACACACACACACACACACACACACACATACCTACATACATACACACACACACACACACC
>JAAGKR010005436.1:28968-51085 GCA_011419295.1 Clarias macrocephalus | reverse complement strand
TTTTTATCCCTTTGTATATAGTTTTAAAAGAAATAAATCATGATTAATATTTAAGCTACAAAAGAAAAAGTTCGAGCTCGCGGGCTGATGCGCGCGCTTGCAGAGGTTGTGGGCGTGTCTTGTGCTTAGGACCAGTAGAAAACGAGATTACTATTTAAAAAAAAAGTGAGCGAATATGGCATTCTAAACGTATAATAACAATAAAGTTAGAAATTTCTCCAAAATGTTACATGATAATCACACGCTATTTGCGTGTGTTTATTTTGCGCTTTGTTTGTCGCGAACTTTCTGGTACTAACAAAAACTGAAGACGGATTTGAACGGCACAGGTGCGCGTGCCTTAAGTGATGATCTGATTGGCTGTCATTTTTCCAGGCGCGCATTCCGATTGGTCGGTTGACCAGCACGGCCTCATAAGGGCGGGGTTTAAAGTGGTTCGCGGCCATGTTGAAACTCGCACTGACAGTTATTCCGTTGTGATTTTCTCTCGAGTTGGAAGCGTTGTGTAAATTTTCACCGGTTGTACGCGCGCTTGTGCAAAGTGTTTATTTATTTTTTTGGCTTCCATGAAAGCCTTAATTTGGAGAAGATGGACCAAGAGGAGCGGCGAAGGAAACTAGAAGCAGGAAGAGCGAAGGTGTGTAAGCTTAAAAAGTCTGGCTAGTTAGCTTAGCCGTGTTTGCTAGCTGATTGTTTTTGCCAGCAAATTAAGCTGGAGATGTTATCTTTAACTCGCAAATAAAACCCGTTAATAGTTACCGTTTGCGGGTTGATTAAAGCGAGATGATGGCGTTATGGTCATTTAGTCAAATATGTTAAAATAAGTAATGAAGATGTCCGAGAACTTTGTTTTTTTGCTGCAAATGGCTTGCTTTTGGCTTGATTTCAAAGATGTAAATGGAGAAATTAAAGTGGTTTAAAGGCGCAGTAGCTGTTTGATTTTATCCTTTGTTTAAATCGATAACCCGATAGATGGATAGAACATGATACAAATGAACACCGAGTTAATCTGTGACCTTAGAAAAAGTTCTTAAACTTGTGTAGAAGACAGATGTCCGGTCCGGAAGGCTTGTTTGTTGTGTTTGGATGCTCCTTCTCTCTATAACCACGATGTGCTGCGTGACGTCACGGGTGATCCTGACTGAGGATCATTGAGTTTGATGATGAATTGTGTGTGTGTGTGTGTGTGTGTTCTGAAGCGTTTAGTGATCTGCAAGTTTGTACGATGTGGTATCAAGAAGTTTCGAGACTAGTTTTGTAACACACCACCAGATGGCAGAACAAGGCTGCAGTCGCCCAGGTCGCCCAGTCTCAAGCTGGTGTTATGACTGTTATCATGTCTGCTGTTTCATCATGGACAGCAAGTTGGAACGAAGAACGTGAAAATTCTGGGCAAATCTGCCACAGAGCTGTTTGGCAAGATTGCGGCGAATGAGTCGTTTGAGGTGTTTTGAGTGGCAGGCACACTTCAAGAGCGGAAGACCAAGGGCGTCAAATTTCACTCTCGCCGCTCTGACGTAGATCGAATGCCTTTCTTGTATTTAAAGGGGTCGCAAACAATCGAGCTCGTTGATCTTGTGGAGACTGACCAAAATGTGGAAGAAAACAAGAAATCGATTGATAGAAAGAACTGTATTGTAGAAATAAACAAATTATAATCCATTTGTATGGTATGGCTTCTGTTCCTTGTGAATTGCTAGTCTAATTAAATATTTATTATTATATTTCTTATTTTAATATTATTAGAATCACTTACTAGACTGTCTTTAATTCAAATAACGTTAATTTTAATTACAAACTCTTCTAGGCTATTTAGGCTACCGCAATAATCAACCTCTCCTCCATTTCGCTTGGGCGCTAATGCAGCCGGAAACAAAAGTGACAGGACTGCGTTCCTCGGAATCCTCTCCAGCAGAGGGCCTCTACTTTTAATTGGTTACTGCCCGACCGCGTGATGGCTCATTACCCCAAAAGTTGAGCTGATTTCCACTCTCTCTCGCCGCGCCGCCCATCGCCGCCGGCTCACGTTGAAAATGAATGACTTCCGCCCGCTTTGACGCTCTCGCCGCGTTCGGTGTGAACACACCAATAGAAGTCTGCCAAGAACTGTCAGTGCCGTGGATGACCCGCCCTTCACGTCGGGGATTGTTACTGGTGGCGAAACTTGGGTATACAGGTACGACCCTGAGACGAAGCGACAGTCTTCACAGTGGAAGAACCCGTCATCTCCACGACCGAAAATGGAGAGGCGGGTCTGCAGTTCGAGCAGGCTCTTGCTCATCGTCCTTTTCAACATTTGCAGCATTGTGAATCGAGAATTCGTCCCCAGGGGCGAGACCATCAATAGCGGACTCTGTCAGGTTTTAAGGCATCTGAAGAAATGCATACAGTGAAAGACGCTGCTTATTAAGCGTTAATCTGGAAACCTTTTAATGCCATGTCCACATTACCGGCCTAAAGTGAAACAGGTCTGGGTTTTTGAAAAAAAAAAAAAAAAAATTATTTTACATTTTTTTTAAAGGGCTGTTTGAATATACAAGTCTGATGTTTTTCAGATCACTATCGTATGTTGTCCTAGATATACATCCCGGATACATGTCTGATATTAGCGATGCGCCTTTCACAGAATTGGAGTTGGCTGATTTTATTATATTGTCTTTAAATTTAAAGTGTTCCATTTGTGTGGTATTGTTTTTATTTATTTACCATTTATAGTTACTATTTCAGTGTACCTACATCGGTTTGAACATTCACACTCTATTCATGCTGTATAGTCAAAAGGAAGACGCACCCCCCGCAACAGCGTACTGCATTCCATTGTGTTTGATACTTTAAACTGAAAGGCATTAAGCCAAATCAGTGTGTGCTTGCTTTGAGGCAGAGCTCAGGCACAACAGGCACTCAACGTCCTACTACGTCCATAGTGTGATGCATACCACTTGCGTCAGAGATACCACACATACCATTGCTTTCAAAACAAGCAGCGTGTGTGAAGAGAGTGCTGAGGTGCTTTTGCTAGTATTTTGCACGCCAAATACAGCACTCTGTTCAGAGGTCATTGTCTCCCAATTTCTACTGCTATTTCCAGCTAATATGATGCTTAACTGGGCTAAATTCTGCCTCCAAGTCCGGCCTTCATGCTCCAGGATTGGCTCATTTCACGACCTGTCTCAATCTAACCAATTATAGACGAGACTGGTTAAAAGAATTCAATCATAAATCAAAAGACTGGGACAAGGGTAATCTGGGTAGAATTGTATTGGTCAGCCCTTTGCTATCATCACGTCGTGTGATCTAGAATCAACATTCACTATCGCAACATATCAAATACAACCCAGCCTAAATATGATGAACCAATGGCTTAATTCTCCCAAGACTTTACTGACCACATGAAGGCAAATCATTGAAGAGTCGTTTGACCCTTTTGGGCGAGGAAGAATCTTAATTATTTACGGCAATAAGGTCGGTTTTCTTTTCTTTTCTTTTTTCCCCTGCTTTGAAAGAGATGTAGGTCATGTGTACATTTTACACAAAATGTGGGACGGTTTAATCTAGGTGAGATGCTTTGTTTTTGTAAGCAGTTTGCTGCGTCTCCATCATAAGATGCTGAGTGGTTACGGCCTTCACTCGAGTCATTATGGTTCAATGTGGTCTCACATGTTTCGGTTTGTTTGACGTGTCGGAGCTGCATGACTTTGGCTGTAGTGTCGTGTGGCTGCATGTGTGCGTCGAGACGTAAACCTGGTCAGGGATGGGCCTTTTATCTGGAGTAAGCCGCTTAAGAAGGTTATGGAGAGATCACCTATGAGGTCGTGTCGCAACCGGATAGTGGTACACTTCTTTTTCAGTTAATAAAGAATCGCTTAAAAAAAAAAAAAAAATTTCTCACACCCAGTGACAGACTTTGACTTGGATTAAAGGTATCCCCATAACTGTTTAGATTAGACCTCAAACAAATTTTTTTGCCTTTCTTAGATGAGTAACAATTCAATGCCAGGGCATAAAAGATGTTATTTGCATTCGCATAGATTAATCAACAGGGCAGGACTTTATTTTTATAAAAAAAAATTCTGCAGTAGTATTGAATATTTACATCTAATACCCACCTTGACGATGGGGATTTTTGCGGTAAAATTGAAAATTTTTAGTTTTTTGTTCTGTACATTCATTTTGAACTAAGTTAAGTTTTTTTCCTCTGTCTTTCTGGTGTGCTGACGCACTTTTCCTGTGGAGTAGCTTGCGCACTACAGACAGCAGAGAGCGAAGGAAAACGGCGCGAGCGCGCCGAAAAAGACCTCGAAGAAGAAGAATCAGACGGTCCAGGCGAACGACCATTCAGCACAAGAGGAGTCTCAACTCGAGCACGCTCACGGACCAGACTGCAAAGATGACCGTCTCCTTGAGGTTTGATTCATTTATTTATTACTTTTTTTGCCCTGCTTTATGACTAAATTTATGTGCATGCATGTCAGCGCATCAGCTTATAGCATGTGTGATCGATCGTTTAGGAGTCGGCGCAGTCTCATGACGCTGCGGATCCGGATGAGATGAACAGGACGGATTTGCAGGAACAGTGCTCATTTCCTGCCGATGGAACGGAGGAAGATCAGCCCGATGAGCAAGAAGATCTTTTAGGAGAATTTGTAGTCACACACACGAGCAAAGAACAACTCAAGGTGAACGCGTGAGGGCTGGGCAATGTCACAGGCGTTGTAATGGTTAAGGGCGTAAACCAGGTCTAACTTAAGTGCTTACTAAAAAGGTTATTATTAAGGTGAATACTAATTATTGCACAATATAGCAAAACAGCAAAGGAAAAACATGATGGGCAAAAGCACAACCCAGAACAAATTAACTTGCCTGGATTTTAATAAGTGAACTTGTGTTTAAATAACAAACTACTTGAAATAAATTCTGATGTTGTATAGAACATGCATTTCCTTTTAATAATTATTACGATTAAGTAGTTTATACAAGATGCAGAATAGGACACTCAAAACCTATTCACAAATATTTACTATCGAGAGAATTTACTATAATGTAAAACTCTTCTTTCCATCAAACATATATTTTGACAGGGTTTTTTTTTATTTTTATTTTTTTTTACTCCTGTGTGGAACTTAAAAAAAAAAAATTTAAGACAAGTAAGTCCAAATTGAAAGTTCTTTTGAAAAAAAATATCTTTCACATCTTATCTAAAAAATAAATAAATAAAAAAAAAGAGAGAAATGAATGAGTGAGAAGAGTGATGTTGGAAGGGTAGTGGTTTAAAACAATTTGGTGCTAAAGCTGTTCTTTATTAACGTCTTAGCGTTTACAGGATGCAGTGGAGAAGCGGAACGAGATCATTTCACAGCTCAGCGTCAACCTGCAGGCGGCGCTGACGAGCCGAGACCAGGTGCAGCTGGAAGCGCAGCAGTTGACGAGTCAGATACAGGAGCTGCAGCAGCAACTACAGCAAGTAAGACACACAACCGGGCTTCCAGCGGTGGATTGGGTGGTGGGAGGGAATAAAGGAAGTATCGCACCGAGCACCTGACCATCACATTTGGCTACAGTAAAACCTTGGAGTGCTAGTCACTTGGTCTGCCAGTGTTTTGCAAGACGGGCAAAAATTAGTTAAATTAATTTTAGCTCCTATAAGCAAGCGATGTCTTGCAATACGAGTACTGTAGTATGTATAGGCTTCGCCTGCCAGGCGTAACTTGATCACAACTAAGCCAATGGTTCTTGAGGGAAATGGTCACTCTCACGCGCTGTGGGATTGTGGGTAATCGTCTCCCATGCTTGGTCTCACTGCGTGCGTCGCTCGTACGGTCAACATCCGTGCATGCCTGTACTGTTTACTGTAACATTGCAACCGTGTGTGTGTTAAGCTTTTTATTTTTTTATTTATTATTATTTTTTTTTTTTACATTTTTAAATCTACAGAAATCCATCAGTGTTCATCGTGCAGAACCCTTCTGTCCATTAAACATATTTCATTTGGTTGTAATTCTTTTACTCCTTTAAGAAACTTTTTTTTTTTTGGGGTGGGAAATTTGCTTTGATGTACTTTGCTTGCTTTGGATTACAAGCATGCCTCCAGAACAAGTTACACTCGCAATCCAAGGTTTAACTGCATCTAGTTTTCTGTGAAGTGTTAAGATGTAGAGAGGGTGGGGTGTTCCTCGAACGCATTTTGCTGTCTGATGTTCCAACACGCTGCCGCTCCAACTGCCAAAGGGAAAAAATATACGCTCCTTTTAAGCTGTTTCATGAAAAATGTTCACTTTTTTGATAAGTTTTATTTTACCCTCTCAGGCTAAAGAGTATCTGCGCAGTAAAAGCGTAGGATGGCTGGATCTAATTCCGCCCCAGCAACCCCCCAGGCAGCTGCAGATATTGCAGTCACTGCAGGTAAATCTCCTCATCTCTTAATACAACACACACACATGTGCATGTAATAGAAACCATGTGCGTGTGCTGCATCAAGGTTTAAAATTTTCAAAACTTTTCTCTTTCCAGACGAGTAACGACCAACAGGTCCTCCTGGCTCAGAAGGAAACGGAGATCACGGTCCTCCAACAGAAGCTCACAGTCATGGAGGATTCCCTCACTCGACTTCAGAATGCCTTCACGCCAGATAACATGAACCGGATCGAATCAAACTCATCCCAAAACGGCGCAGCAGAGTGTGAGATTAACGGCATCGCAGAAAACAACCTCGATTCGTGCGGCGATCTGATTCAGAGGTTGAAACACGAGCTGGAAGAAGAGCGTCAGAACAGTCAGCGTGCGCGGGAACGTGCCGAGAACCTGCAGGAGATGGTCGTGAGATTTGAGAGCGAGAAGGTCGAGATGGAGGCTCGCTTGCGATCGGTTCAGGACGACCTTGAGCGTGCAGAGAAACAGGCACGTGAGGCACACCAGGATAAAGCTGAGAAAGAGAAGCTCAACCAGGACGTGGCGCGTCTAGATGGGCTGGTGCGAGAACTTCAGGACAGGCTCCGGGAAGAGGAAGAGACGTCCAAGCACCTCCGGTCCAAATACGAAGCCGAAATCGCCAACTGTGAGCTGCGTCTCCAGACCCTGGAGGAAGAGAGGATGTTAAACGTGGCACAGTTGAGTGACGCGCATGAAGCTGCGCTCAGGCGCCTGAAAGAGGAGCACTCCGAGGACGTCAGACGAATTCAGGAAATGCTGGACCAAGCCCAAGAACGTAACCTCCACACTGCATCTACAAGCATCACCTGGATCCAAACCTCTGAAGAACACCACATTCAAGAAACGGTGAGCGAAGGATCTCCTCAAGCTGTTCTAGATACGAATGTCTCAGCTAGCAATGACCTCATGATGGAAAGGTATTTGGCGTCTGCTGTGCAGCACGAAAGCTCGTGGCTGGAGCAAAGTCTGGAGGAGAACAGCATCATGGAGAACTCGACTGTCTCCAAGTTGGAGTATGAAGACGAATCAAGATTTTTGATTCACTTCGATTCTGGTGCTCATACCACAAACCCAGAAGATCAGCCGTCCGAGTTGGATGGTTTGTCCTTCACCCAGGCTCCATCACAGAGCTTCAATACGACCTCGAATGAGCTAAACGAGAGCATGGATCTGGGCAAGGAGCTTCTGATTCAGCAGTGTAGCGACCTCACCGAGCAGCTGGAGGAGAAGGAGAGACAGCTGGACGTCCTTCAGGAAGAAGTCCGGCGCTCTGCGGAAGAGTTGGAAGAGGCACGAGAACGTTGGAGTAAAGCGTCAGAGGAGCTCGAGGAGGCGAAGTGGGAGCTGGAGACGGAACGAGACAGGAGGATTCACTGCGAAGAGCTCCTCAACGAGAAGATCCATGAGCAGGACAACCTGAAGAACAAACTCAGCTACCTGGAGAGCCAGAAAGAGCAGCAAACCGCCGATGTGGAACTTGACGATGCAAACTCTTCCACGAAGGAGATCCTGAAGGATCTTAAGGAGGACAAGTTCAAGCTCGTTCTCCAGCTTAAACACCAAGAGCAGCTGGTCCGAGACATTCAAGAGCAGAAGACAGCCGGAGACTCTGTGAGCTGTGAAGTCCAGGCCCTGTTCGGGCAACAGCTCTCCTCCCTGCAGGCTCAGAGGGACGAGCTCATGGTCCAGCTGGAGAACCAGAGGGAAAAGAACCAAACCGTGTCAGTGCTGCTTGGACAAAAGACCCTAGAGGTGGACTCTGCCAACAGGAAGATCGAGCAGCTCCAAGCGGAGGTGGAGGAGAGGGTGGAGGACGTGCAGAGGCTCGAGAAGGTCCGGGTCGACCTGGAGTCCAAGCTCACGTGTCTTGAAGAGAATCTGAGTAACATCGAGGAGGCGTTGCGTCAGGGTTCTGCAGAGAAAACTGCTTTGGAGAAGCGACTCCAGGCGCTGGATGAGCAGAACAAGAGCATGGCGAAGGTTCTGGAAGCAGAACTGGAGAACTTTGAGGTGTGGATTATGTTGTCCTTATCCCCCCCCCCCCTTTTTTTTTTTTTTTTTTTTTTGTCTTTCCTCATTATCTTTACTTTATTTCCCCCCCACTTTTTTTGCTCTTTTTCTGTGACTTTCCTCTTTAGTGTTTTTGTTGTTGTTCTTTCTTTTTTTTCCTTCTTTGCCGTTCATTCTTTCTATGCATACTTTGTCATTCTTTCAGTTTGCCGTTCTCACATAATTTTTCTTCTCTTTATTGCTTTATTCAAATTTTTTTTGGTCACGTTGCAATTCTTTGGATATACTCTTCTATTTATTTTTCTATTTAGTTTTCTTTTAACAACCAATATAAATTCTTTCTTTCCTTTTTTTTTTTTTTTCTTCAATTGTTAAGTCTTAAACTGCGCGTTTCAATTTTAATTGCATCAGCTCCAGCTTCAAGCCAAAGATGTGGATCTGGAGAAGATGACGGAAGCCAGAGAGAAGGGAGAGGAGGAGCTCATGGAGAAGGAGAACGCTTTGCAGAAAGAGCTGAAGGAACACCAAGAGGAGAAGAAAAGACTTGAGGAGAAACATCAACAGGAGGTAAACATAAAAATGCTAATTCATGCCGTCTTTAAATGATCAGAAATCTAATCGATTAATCGTGTGTTAAAGTAATTTACCACATTTCCGTCTTTTTAGCTGCTGGATTGGAGTTTGCGCTTGGAGAAGGAGCTCTCTGTTCTGCGCTCCAACCTGGAAGAGGAGCAGAAGAAACAGATCACGCTGATCAAACGGGTATCGATCATAGTTTTATGCATTTTATACAGTAAAATGTGGCCTGTTTTCCTCAAGTTTCTCTTGTTTATTTCAATCCTTGGATTTATTTTTTTTGCTCGTGCGTAGGTGCACGAGCGAGAGCACCAGAGAGAGATGGCCGAGCAGGCGTCTCAGCGGCTCCAGGAACTCGACCGTCTCAAGGCTGAGCTCTCCGAGGAGCTGAGGGATAGCATGGAGGCTGCACATCAGGCAGAGCTTTCGCAAACCCAGGTCGGTGAAAAACACGAAACGTTATCACACGCATACTAACGCACTTAACCTGCGGCGGAGATGAACCGGTTCGTCTTTGTACTCAGACACAGCACGCTCTGGAGCTGGAGGCTCTTCGCCTGAGCCTGACCAACCTGCACACGGCGCAGCTGGAGCTCACGCAGTCCAACCTGCAAAAGGAGAAGGAGGCGGCGCTGAGCGAGCTTCAGGCCAGCCTGAGGGAGAAGTGGGCTCAGGAGAGCGCCATGCTGCAGACGCGACAGCAGTTTGAGCTCGAGAGGCTCCGGGAGCAGAGCAGGGAACAGGAGAGACGAGCCGAGCATCAGCTCCAGCTGGCCATCGGTAAGACTAGAACACGCAAACATTTGAGTGCATATGCAAATAAGTTGGTTTGATTGCACCACGTTATTAATCACAATAATTCTGTGTCTTTTGGTGTTATTTCTGTTCAAAAGACGATCTGAACTGTGTGTGGGACAAACGTCTTTCAGAAGAACGGATCTCACTGGAACAACAGCAGGCCAGTAGAATAGAGGTAAAGTCATGGCGTCACTTTTATTTTATTTTTCTTAAGTTATTATTTTAGTAGAGATGTATTACACTAAAAAAATCTACTTTTTAAAATTTATTATTATTATTTTTTAAATATCCATCAGGATGCCAAGGCTCAATGGTTACAAGGCACCAAAACAGAGGAGACGGAACTTCAAGCAGCCCTGAACAAAGCCAAGGAAAGCCTGGCTGAGACGCAACGCAAGCTTGAGCAACTCGAGCGATCTAAAGCGGATGAAATCGGGCACCTTGAGTTGGAGTTGAGTCAGGCGTGGGCTGATCGGGACTCTGCTGCGCGTGAGTGGTCCTTACGAATTCACCAGGCGGCCTGTGTAGTTGTTATTGTTTAACAAAGATATAATAATTAACAGTTTAACGTCTGCTGTGTCTCGGACCACAATGTTGAGGTATTTCTAATGATCTAGGTGCTGTTGAAGAACTGGTCGCTAGCCACAAGGTGGTGCTACAGGAGCAGCAAGCTCGCACGCAAGAGCTGGAAGAACAAGAGAAACGTCTGAAGGGAGAGGTATAGCGAACCCGATATACTTCAAGTTTAAGAGCAATGCATCGCTTCCCTTTTAAATCAGGGCTGAAACATTTGGTTATTCTTTGTATTAAAACAATGACACCTTGCACTTGTTGTAGTAGAAACATAATGCAAATTTTTACAGCCAAAAGTTTTCTATACGGTATAATTTTATTGAATTATAAGGAATATAAAATACGAATATTTTTTTCATACTTTTGGTCATGTTCTTTATTTAGAATATTCTTTAATTTTTTTACATAAAGGGCCGTTGTTACAATACATTGTTGACATTACAAGTCATATGTTCACTCTGAGTTTCTCTCAATTTTTTTTCTCTTGGTTTTTTTTTCCGTTTGTTTCAGGTGGATCGTCTTCTTGCAGAACAAGATGCGCAGAAGACCAGCTCCGAGCAGGAGATCGCTAACCTCTGGTCTCAGCTGGAGAGCATGAGGACCAGCAGACAGGAGCTGGGAGGTACCGCAACATGCTCCACGTTGTTAAGTCGAGCTTTGGAATATTTCATTTAAATATGACCAAAAATGCATCGAACAACCCCCACCATCTTTTTTTCAGAGTTGAAGGAGCAGTTGCTTGCACGCACGTCACGTGTCGATGACATCGAGCGCCTGAAGCAGGACTTCTCGCAGCAGCGGCGAGAGCTCCAGGAGCAGAACGAGGCCGAGCTGGAGAACCTGCGCGTGTACTTCGAGCAGCGGCTCCGAGCCAGCGAAGAGAACCACCGGGAGGAAATCACTCTGCTGCAGGTGCGCCTCGTCGAGGGCGCTCTGGACGACTCGGCCGTCAAGGCAGGAGACGCAAGGTAGGTCAAGCGCACCCGAGGTGGAAGCGGTACGGAAATAATTGAAATGTGAATTTTGACTGTTCTTTTGGTGATTTACTAAAGCTGTGGAACTTGATCAGCATTTGTTAATTACTTTTATTATTACTGAAGGGGAGAATATCAGGAAACCGATATTAAAATCGCGGATAGCTAGATTTGAGACAAAAGTGGATATGCATACTGAGGTTAACGATTTGAAAACCGCGTCACCTTGTAGATTTATTTATTTTTTGTATTAAAATCTAGCACAAAAGTGTGAAATAAAATAAATAATTAAGCTATTTGGCATTGTGGATTGTCTGAAAATTTTATAGCTGCGATTAAAATGGCTGTTCAAGATCAACAAGATGACACTTAAAATTTTTATTTATTTTTTTTGTAGTATTGCAGTAAGAAAACAGGAAAGCATCATCTTTTATGGAGACATCCATGGCAAATTTAGTTAACCACTTGACCTTTAACTGTTAAAGTTCTAACGCATTGAAGACTCCTTCCATAATTATTTTCTCACAAATATTAAGGAATATATGTTTTGACGTTTGTGTTTATGAATGAGCTTTTACAAAAGGAACGATAAAATCTCACAACAAGCACGTTAACACACCGGCGTGATTTGTAGCTGCACGAAGCTCCCGGTTACTTTTATAGAAAATAATTCAACAACTTTGACCAGCCAGAATCCATAGTTCGGACATATTGTGCTTGTTGCGTGGACTTTTATTGTGTACTGAAGTTATTTTCTTGGATTAAAGCTTCCTCTCTGATGGGAAGGCTGAGGAGGACGGGGTGGACTCGTTGGCAGAGATCACGGAGCAGCTGGAGAAACACAAGGTAGAGTTCTTGGACACAGTGTGACAGATATGGTGGTGTTTAATGTTAGAGTAAAATGTTCATTGATCAGTGTTAACTTTGAGATAGATTCAGTGATCATACCAGTGTTTTCTGGTCTTTTAATGACGTTCTGTTGCACTGTGAACACATCACAGCTGGAGCTGGACACACTGCGCTTGCAGCTCGAGGAGAAGCACAAGCAGGACCTGGAGCATCTGCGCTGTAGCATGGCTCTGTCCTATAGAGAGGAATTACTGCAGGCTCGCTCAGAGCTCACTGACCGCTACTACAGCGAGATGGAGCAGCTCAAAACCAAACACGCCCTGGAGATCGAGCAGCTGCGGGCCAAGCTCTCAGACAGCCACCTCAAAGGTGAGATCACGCACACCTGATCAGATTTTGAGACCTGATTTAACTTTTAACTTTTTTTTTTTTTTTTTTTACCCTTTACTCTGCGTTTCCACTTTTAGAGATAACAAAGCTGCGGCTGCAGTCGTTTTCGGACGTGGCACGGCAGGTGGAAGTCGAGCTCGAGGAGAAGACCCGGCTCCAGACTCAGGAGCACCAAGTCCGGCTCGCTCAGCTTGCTTCCGACACGGAGCGCGTACTGAGCCTGGAGAAGGAGCTAGCGGAGCTCGCCCTGCAGCATGCCCGAGAGCTGGAGAGAGCCACGGAGCAGCACACAGACGAGCTCAGAGAGCTGCAGGACAGGGTGAGAGAGAGAGAGAGAGGGAGAGGGAGGGCGATACCAGGCTGTGACAGTCACACGCTTTGAGTTCTTTGTGTTCGTGCAGATATGGTTTTAAAAGGAAAAGAGATGGTCATATGACTCGAGTGCTGTTCGAAAAGACTTTCATTGACATGAAGGCACATTATTATTATTATTTTTTTTAAGAAAGGATTTTCTTAAGAAAAGAATCTTTGGAAAGCAATAAGTATAAGTATACTAGACTGTAAATAAGTATATTTGCAGACCCTTTTTAAAAATCTGCGATCGATGAGCTAGTAGCGGACAGTTCCTTCTCACACTATCGGAATAATCAGGTCCGTGAGCGGTAGCGCAATTGCGACGTACTTGGACACAGTAAATGCAGCGTATGCCAGCTGCCATAAAAAGTATAAGAATGGTGTGTTGATGGTTGCACCTGTGTCTGTCGGATAATAAATAAAAATACGCTCGTTATTTGATGACTCACAACCATTAAAAAAATTTATTATTTGTGATTTGCCTATGCAAACCTTTATGTAATGTTATAGTTGGGTAAAATTATAAACTTTTTCATAAAATTCATTTTATATCATAACATTTTTTTCAGCACAACCTAGACAATATGTTAATCTGTACTGCACAGTTCTGAGCTAAATAAAATGCTAATGCTGGAAGGCCTTATAATGTATGTAAATAATGCCGGCCAGTTTTGAGGGCTACCACAAGTATATTTCAGAAACACATCATTGTAGGCCATTTCTTAGTTAATGATGACAATCATGATTTATATAAACAACAAAGCAATGAATTAATGAAAAATCGGTTGTCCACTGGCCTCTGAAACCTTTTTATGTAAGTTTCTCCAGCTGTGTCACATTTAATAAAGGGAATAAAGAACAGTCGATGGGTAAAAAAAAAAAAAAAAAATTCATGTACATCTTCTGTTAGATGTCTTTCTTGTCTTTAACAGCAATCCTGTCTCAGGTGTGTCGTGGGGTTTTTTTTTTTTTTTTTTTTTTTAGTCCTTTGTCCCTCTTCATATCTTTCATATCTTCTTTTAACTCTCATTTAGCTTAAGAAAAACTTTGCAGAGGAGCTCCGTACACGTCTTGAGGAGGCGCGGCAGGAAGAGCGGACCCGCGTGAACGAGGAGCTCTCCCGCCGCAGCAGTGAGGAGCAGCTCCAGCTCGGGGAGCAGCTTCGAGCTCAGGCTGAGGAGCGCCTGGCTTCCCTGAGAGAGGAGCTCCAAAAAGCTGCTAATGAGGAGAGGAAGGAGCTGGAGAAGAAGCTTGCTGAGGCTGAGGAGCTCCTTGCTGTGGAAGGGCAGAGGCTGCATGCCTTACAGGCTAGTCTGGAGAGCGAGGAGAGCCCTCAGGTTGTGGCTCTGAAGCAGAGGCTCGAGGCTCAGTACGCGAGCGAGCTGCGCACTGCCAAGAGCACCATGGCGGCTGAGGTGAAGGAGCTGAACGCTTTGCTCAGGGAGCAGACCGAGAGCAGGCTGCAGGAGGCCACGTGCAGGTCAGTGAACATACAAAAAATACAAAATAGACACTGCAGTGCACCAATCCCCCCCCCCCCCCCCACCCCCCGTGGTCTAAAGGAACAGAGACAACATGGTCACATTTCGCTGAGAGATTAATTTTCTTAGGTGCTGTTACATTTCTGGCACTGTAGGGAAAGGGGACAGATATGATCAAGTGGCTTGGTATGCTTTATTTTATATATCCGTGTCAAAGGCTTACAAGACTCACTTTGTCGGACTTGAGAACAAATCTTACTTATGAACGAGTTCTGTTACAGAAGCACATTCATACGTCGGGGACTAATTGCGGTGAAATGTGCCTTTTTTGTTTGTTTGTGTTTTGTTTTTTGTTTTTTTGAGATGTGATTGAATAACTTTTACGTGATTTGGTTATTTAGGCATCAGGAGGAACAGAGGCAGCTTGCAGAGAAACTCAGCCAGCAGAGAGAAGAGGAGCTTCAGAAGCAAAAGCAAGAACATGCTCAGGAGCTGCAGACCCAGACTTCTCTTCTGGAGCAGAAGCTTTCAGAACTCCAAAATCTGCAGAAAGAGTACCAGGAACTCAAAACCCGACACCAGGATGAGCTCGACATGCTCTCTTCCAATCACAAGGCAGCGCTGGACTCGCTCGCCGAGAAGCACAGGGCGGAGCTCGACAAGCTCCAGGTGGTCCTTCAGGAGACCAACGTAGCGCAGCTCGAGGCTCAGGAGGCGGAGCTCGGGGCGCGTCACAAGCAGGAAATGGAGGAGCTCGAGACCAGGATGCTGTGCAACATGGACACGCTGGAGAGCACCTACCTGAAGGAGATCCAGGCCGTGCGCGTGGAGAAGGACGACGCGCTGCGGGAGCTCGGGGCCTCGCTGGAGCAACAGCAGGCTAAAGAGATCGAGAGAGTGAAGCAGGAGGAGCTGACGATCAGAGAACAGCTGAGAGAGGAGCTGGCGCGGGTCCACATGGACAAGTTCAGTGCCATGGCGACGGAACTCGGACACGCCCATCAGGTGAGCACTTGAATGTAAAGATGTTTAAACTAGATTTATTGTGTAACCGCCTCCATGGAAAGTGTTTTTGTAATTATGACTTTTTTTTTTTTTTGGTTCCTCCTGTGATTAATTCTCCTGTGAGAAAGTCCTCATAGGATTTGAGCACTCGTTAGACTGGTCTCTTTGTCATGACAGCATGCAATTACGTCTCAACAATGAACAATGGTTGTTCAGTAAAGCTCTTGTATTTGGACCTGAGCTACACAGCCTTGTTTAGTTTTTCGCACCATCGTCTCTGTAGGCCGAGCTGTCTGCGGCTCTCGCTTCCCAGCAGGCAGCTCTGGAGTCGGATCATCACTCCGCGTTGGAAACCCTGCGACAGCACGTGCTGGATCTGGAGACGCAACACGGCTCCGCCCTCCATGAGATCACTGACATGACCACCAAGGAGAAACATCAGCTGCAGCAACAGCTGGATGCTCTGAATGCACAGCACCAGCAACAACTCCAGGTGTGTGTATAAAACAACCGACTTCTTCTCTTTTATAATGTGTTTTTTTTTATTATTATAATTTTTTTTTTGTGAGACATTGTTTGAATATGACTTCTTTCGTGACCGTGGAATAGGACCTGAGGGCAGCGTCCTCTAGGGAGATCGAGGCTCTGCGCAAGAAGCTGGAGGAAGAGGCATCACGGCAACGAGTCCATTTCCTGGAAGAGGCGGAGCTTCTGAAATCTCAATCAGAGGAGCAGCTTCACAAAAGGATCGCACAGCTAAAGGTGAGAAGCCCAAGGCTTATTTAAGACAAAGTTATAGAAGGCTTGGAAATGAGTATCTGTTCATCACTGCTGTAAGTTTTAAGTCGGATTTCCTGTTTCAAACTTTTTTACTTCATGTATTTTATATGTGCCGAAACAGCATCCCCCCCCCCCTCCCTCTAATAACAAAGATGGTAAACGACACATGATTCTAGAATAATTGCGTTGTTTTGGTCTATTGAGCTCTTTCGGTATCAACTAACTGAAGCCCTGCCCCCTTTCCTCAGCTTCAAGTTTACTGTCCTTAAAAATAAAAAAAACCCACGAGCGAAAGTGGCTATAAATTTTTGCATGCCCTGTGGTCAAAAGGTGAGGGGAATAAAACATGGAGGTGGTGGACAGTCCTGAAAAATTGCACGAGATTTAGAATTCCACTTAATAGAAGAATATCAGCTAACTTCTGGGTTCAGGGGTGAAATCCTAAATAGCGTAAAATGGACCGCTAGTGCGCTATGTATTGTGTACAGTTCCTTGTTCCATGGGGTTAGGGAGTTATTTGGGATTCAACCTTGTTAGAAACCAGTTAGCTTTGTAGCTTGCGTTATCAACGCAAGTTTCAGAGGGGATTAGGAACGGCTTGGAAGCAAGTACTGAGGAGACAAAGTGGTGTTTAAGACCATACTGCGGACCGTATGCGAATCAGATTATCGTTATCAAATGTGATTTCCTGAATGTTAATTATTTGTATCTCATTATCGTGGTTGTCGCGGTTCAGGAGGAAAGCGAGCAGGAGAAGGCCTCCGCTCTGGACGAGCTGGGGAAAAGTCTGCGTGAGCAGCATCAGCAGAATGAGCTCGTCTACTCGGACAAAACGAACCAGCTCACTGCACAGCTCCAACAACTGGACACCGTGGTCTCACAGGTGAGGTCGTCCCGAAGCCGGACGCTTAATCCTTTGCCATGTCTATTGAGTGTTGGATTAGTTTTTCTTGATCATATCAAAGTTTGTATTTGTAGACAGATGTGTGAAGCAAAGCTACAAAATTTCTAACCAATATATTGTATCAGTTGTGTAGTGTAGGAAAAGCTGCACATCCCTTAAAATACAAGAGAAGAGCACAGAAGCAACAGACCCATACCTAGGGTTTAGTACAGGTTCAGTAAACACGCCCGCTATTGTTTGAGTTCAGGTGTGATACTGGAACAGGCCGTCATGCAACACAGTAAATTATTATTTTTCTTTAAAAAATTATTTAAAAAAAAAATTTATTTTAAACCTGTACTACAATTCAAGTCCAGAAGATTTCGGTCATTAAACATATTTTAAAATAATATAATATATCAAAGTGATTATGTTCTCAAATCAGGATAAGAACACGAGTTAACTTCCCGTTCTGCACGTGCGTCTGCTTTGTTCAGATGTAAAATCTGTCGGATTAGTTTAGGGTGATTTTTATTAGATCCCTTGCAAATCCCTCCGAGGGACCCGGTTGCCATGGTTACTGGTTTCTGTTAGCCCTGTTTGCAGGCTGCTAGGCAGTGGAGTGGGACTGCATGTCGTACACATTCCTGTTTCTCTCTCTGCCACTCCCACACAAGTTCATGTCACATGGTCCTTGTGCATCTGATCTGTTTAGTTTGCTGGTTGTTCGACTCTTCCCTAAAATGCCCTGAAAAACAGTCTGAGGTGGTTTGTGCAGATCACATGACTAACGACTGATGACTGGTTTTCTGTCTCTGGTGTCCGCGTTTGCCTTCCCACAGCTGCGTGCAGAGCTGAGCGGACTGCAGGGCGAGCTGGAGGGCAAGCGGGCCGAGATGGACACACTGGAGACGCTGCTGCAGCGGCGCGAACGCGAGAGTCAGGAAGGAGCCAACCTCCTGAACATGCTGCGTGATGACCTCAACACCGCCACCCAGCAGAGGTCAGGAATCCAGTTTCCCAGTGGGCAATGGTTGCTGGTTTGGAAGGCGCTCTTTTATTTATTTTATTTTTTTAAACGGCCGTTCACTTTGAATCAATTTTGATTGAGAACAGGTTGCGATGTGCTGTTATAGAAAAATAATCAACAACAACGTGGTGTGATTTGAAGCTAGTGTGTCTCTCTCTTTTCTTTCTTGGTTTTTCAAGAAAAACTCATTATACGTTATTAAATAAAGCTAATTATATGAAGCATCCGCTGTGCATGTAAATAAGCTGTCGCTATGGAAACAACAACCTATTAGAACAAGCACATGATTATCAGATTATCTTGTCTTCTTTTCGTCTTCCGACCTATTGAAGTAAAAATTCAACAGCGATTTAACTTATTAAAAAAATTTTTTTTTCGGGGTTTTTTTTTTTTTTTTTTTTTTTTCTTTTTTTCTTTTTCAAGCACTTCAAGCTAATTGTTCTTTCACACTTAGACAAGACCTTCATCTGGCCCATGACCGACTTCAGCATCTTATCCTCGAGATGCTTCGTATTACAATCGCGACGGAGGAAGAGATCAGGCGCAGGTTGGGGGTTTGCGTGGAAGCCGATGGCATCGCTCCGAACAACGTGCCGGGTGACGACCGTGACAACCAGGAGACAGGTTTGGCTCTCGTTCTGTGTTTAGCCTTAATAGGCACATACGGTTCATGACGAGCAGTTAAAACAAAATTTTTTTTTATACTTGCTCTTCTTTTCCAGTCGACGTGGACAATGGTGCTGTAGAGGGCGGTGTGAACTGCAGCATGTTCTCGTCTGTGATCGACGAAGGCCTGGAGTTGTCTCAGAGACTGTGTGAGAGTTTGTTTTCAGGCCCTGATGGAGAGCTGGACTCCGAAAGGGAGGAGCTGGTGCTGGGGGCCTGCACTCGTCTCCGTGCTGCAGTGGACAAACTGCTAGAGATGGTCTCTGACTCTACAGTACAGGTACACAGACATTCGGGCAGAATCGGTTGTGTGTGTATATAATGCGCACACGCAGTGAGAGTCAGATAAAAAAATTGTATGATGTATATTTATTTTGTATAGCAATACATTTTTCAACCTGGGACCTTCTGGACTGTAGCCCTATATGCCTTAACCAAGCCAAGTATGCTGGATTATGTTGAATGGGATACTGATGAGGTTTTCTGTTGTGTCTGGCACAAGCTCGAGCAGCTGCGAGCTCTGCAGGCCATGTTGGATGAACAGTTCAGCGAGGGTGGAGAAGCGAAGAACGCTCTTCTGCAGCAGCACACTCAGCTTCTGGAGCAACTGGACCAGGAGGCGAGTGTGAAGAGTCAGCTGCAGCTAGAACTGCATAAGGCTGAAGGTGAGAACTATGCAGTATGCATTCAAAGCTTATTTTTTTTCCTTTAGAGGTTTGGTTTTAAAGGTAAAATAAACATTCAGGATTGGAAGGCAGTTTTTTTTTTTTTTCTTCCTGCGGCTGCGTATGAACAAGCTGTACAAATGTCGCCCTGAATAAATATTAACATGTGGAACATTTTAGTGGCTTAAGCTAATTGTTTTCCGTCTCTTCAGGTCTGCTGGACGGTTATGTGGCAGAGAAGGCTGTCCTGGAGGAGTCGCTGCAGCAGAAGGAGACGCGCGAGCAGAGACTGGTCGAGGAGCTGGAGAGCACGCGGGCTCAGCTGCACGAGCTCAGGGAGGAACATGCACTCCTGCAGCGGCAGCGAGACGCGATCTCTGCAGGCCTCGGAGAACCTGAGAAAGGTGGGACATGGATAATGTGTTGGTGGGGCGGGGTGGGACGATGACTGGATTTGCTCTTCAAGCATCTTTTTCTTAAGGATGGAACATCACGTGGTACCTTCTTGTCAGTGGTTGTCATGATATGAGGTTAAACTTGTTAAAATGGGTGGAGATGTTGATTTGATTCTGAGTGTTCTTCCCGCTCTATAGGCTGTCCTGCCGCGGGGAAAGAAAAAGGTTTGTCACTGGTATTTGAGGCTGGCGTGATGTTTGAATGTGCCCTTTATTTCTTTCTTTTTATTTTATTATTTCTTGACATCTAACAGCTTCTTTTATAAGCTTCCTTTTAATTTAGCCATGTTAACTTTGGATTTCTTCAATATGTTTTCTGGTTTATTTGTGCTATGCCGCCTGCATCACCAGCTTTGACAAAGTGAATGTTATTCATCTTTTATGTGATGAATAATTAGTTTAAAGGACATGCAGGGTAAGTCGGCATAATGATATTGCGCATGCCTGCATCTTGTTTTCAGCGCGTTTGTGTGGGAGAGTGTAAATCTAGGCGTGTAAAGGTCTTGTATTTGTGCCGCACTCAACCCGTTTCTTTCCGTCTGGTCGCAGCGCTGTTGGCCGAGGCCGAGAGGCTCGGGCAGGAGCGCGTGGACGTGCAGCGACAGGCGGAAAAGGATCGCGTCGGGCTTGCGGGTCGGCTGCGCATGCTAGAGCTGACAGTGGAGGAGCACGAAAACAGGGCGCAGCAGCTGGAGGAGCAGCACCGCACCCAAACCGAGGACCTGCAGCAGCACATCAACGCTCTGGAGAAACAGCTCAAACACCACCGCCAGTTCATAGACGTGAGTACGAGGAATTGCCAAGAAACGGATCTTATCATATGGAGTGTGGCATGGAATACGCCATTAAATTTGTTACCATATAAAGAATTATGAAATGATGAGCTCAAGAACATAATTGGGGATTTTAGACTTTGAGCTCCTGTCCAAGACTAATCGAGGAGGATAATTATATACATTTTATTTATTATTGGTGATTGACCAGTGCTGTTGCCACCATGCATTCGTGCTGCTTGAGTTGTAAGTTTAAAAAATATATATTTTTTATTTTTATTATTATTATTTTTTAAGAAAAACGACCAATGGTGCGCATTTATTTATTTGTGTATTAACTTTTTTACGACAGCTAGCATTCTCTACATTTACTTCCTCTCTTAGTACATCGCCCTCGTGGTAGGAGAGTGAACAGGTCCAGGAGCTGTAGCGCGAGAGGGAACAGTCCACCGTTTCTGGTTAAACTATCGCTGATGGCATAGTTTTTCCAGACAAAAAAAAAAAAAAGGAATATACTTAACTTGCCGGGTATATACAGTCAACCCTCGCAAAGTCATGTTCAGAGTTTGCGGCTGCAATTTCACAGAAACTGCAAATATCCTCCTCCTCCATTTTATTTATTTATTTTATTATATATATATATATATTTTTTTTTAAATGCCATTTTGCCGTGGCAATATATATATACTTTTTCACGCTAAGCTATTAATAACGATGTAATTTTGTAGAGAGAACATAAAGCAACCATAGAGGAGAAGGCGGCATGGGATGGTGAATTATTTCTGTATTTATTCTGACCAATCCTTTCTGCGTGTGTGCAGGAGCAAGCCGTGGAGCGAGAGCACGAGCGGGACGAGTTCCAGCAGGAGATTAAAAACCTGGAGGCGCAGCTCAGAATGCCCTCTAAAGGACACGCAGGAGGAGACACTAAGGGTCAAAGGGTGAGCGACAGGACTCGTAGAAATGCCATCAGGATATTATGATGTAGGAGAGAATTATTGTTCATTACGTTTCGTTTTGTTAAACGAACTGCTGTATTTGTTTCCCCTTCCGTCTGTCTGATGTAGATCGAAGACTTGGTTTTACAGGTAAGTCCTCCGACTTGCTAGGTGTGAAGCCGCTAACGCATGGCTCGGTGTGGCTGGATCGCTCATCTAACACGCCATATTGTCCAATTGTGCGTTAGACTCTATAGTAGTGTGCAGTGTTTGTGTTCATTCTGTGCTGGCTGTTTTCCCCCTGGCTGTAGCAACACGCAGTCTTTCTCCTCTTGCTATCTTGTAGATCGTGCATGTACTGTAATAAGCGGCTTAATTTTTCACACTCCCGTCCACGCATCCGTGCTCAGTGCTGAATCTGTTCAAGCTCGCCTAGTTTCTCGTTCTCCGCTTTTTCACGACTTGAACCCCTTGTTTACCGTCCCCCCCCC
>JAAGKR010005436.1:699-26507 GCA_011419295.1 Clarias macrocephalus | reverse complement strand
CTGACCAATCCTTTCTGCGTGTGTGCAGGAGCAAGCCGTGGAGCGAGAGCACGAGCGGGACGAGTTCCAGCAGGAGATTAAAAACCTGGAGGCGCAGCTCAGAATGCCCTCTAAAGGACACGCAGGAGGAGACACTAAGGGTCAAAGGGTGAGCGACAGGACTCGTAGAAATGCCATCAGGATATTATGATGTAGGAGAGAATTATTGTTCATTACGTTTCGTTTTGTTAAACGAACTGCTGTATTTGTTTCCCCTTCCGTCTGTCTGATGTAGATCGAAGACTTGGTTTTACAGGTAAGTCCTCCGACTTGCTAGGTGTGAAGCCGCTAACGCATGGCTCGGTGTGGCTGGATCGCTCATCTAACACGCCATACTGTCCAATTGTGCGTTAGACTCTATAGTAGTGTGCAGTGTTTGTGTTCATTCTGTGCTGGCTGTTTTCCCCCTGGCTGTAGCAACACGCAGTCTTTCTCCTCTTGCTATCTTGTAGATCGTGCATGTACTGTAATAAGCGGCTTAATTTTTCACACTCCCGTCCACGCATCCGTGCTCAGTGCTGAATCTGTTCAAGCTCGCCTAGTTTCTCGTTCTCCGCTTTTTCACGACTTGAACCCCTTGTTTACCGTCCCCCCCCCCAGGTGGAAAGTCTTCAAGCTCTGATTAAAGACAAAGCCGAGGACTACAGCGTCTTGCTCTCGATCAAGGACCAGTGTCAGCGCGACCTGGAGGACCGCAACGAAGAGATCGATAAGATGGCATCCCGAATCCGGGAGCTGGAACAGGCGCTTCTGAGCAGCGCCGAAGCAGGACGGGCAGTCACGCAGCTGGAACAGGAGCTGCAGAAGGCGCGGAAGAGCCTGCAGGAGCTCTCTCAGGTACGGCTGCTTTGGGCATCATCGTATTCCAACGAAGCATAAAGTATAGCGTGTCCCGAACATGTTTCAATATGAATATCTGAGTAATGACACGCCCTAGGCAAACAAAAATAAATAGGCTTCACGTTTGAAAAATAAACGTATAAAAATTGCGACAACACATTTTAAACAGATATAGAACTTGTAACCAATTTCACAAAATGTTCACCGTGGCAGTCGTTATTCCAGCTCCTGCAAAATACGCTGTACCATTTGTCGCTTGTAGGATAAGTGGGTATAAACCAGTAGGGGGAAAATAAAAAATCACACCGAGTCAAGTCGGGGGAACGTGGTGGTCATTTCAGTAGCACAAAAGAAGTAAAACATCATTAAACTTGGTTAGTTGTTACACGTCTCGTTAAAATTGCCCGTTTATTTATTATTTTCTTTTCCTGTTTCCGGTCTCCCTGTACTATAATTGCATTATACTGTATCTGTGGTTTCCCTTCGGATTAATGAAGATCTATCTTATTCCAATTCTCTAATGTGTACTCGGTTGCATATAAAACTTTTGGATTATAACACAATTATATTCTATTCACACGCAATTTTTTTATTTGTATTATTTTCTCTATTTTTTAGGATAAAGAAGCCCTGCAGCAGCAGCTGTACTCTAATAAACTCCAGATCTCGGCTCTGCAGTCCAAACTGGATGAGACGAGACATCGCTGCCCCAACCCCGGCGCCGACCCCAGCCTTAAAGAACAGCTGGAGATGCTCCAACAGGACCTCCAGAAGAAAGAGGAACAGGTAAGTGTGACGTGATTTTTTTAAAATTTTTTAATTTTTTTATTTTGCGTTTTATTTGCACATGTGGTTTTTATCATAACCAGCAAGTTTATAATCTTAAATCCTCCCCTTTGAAATCATGTGTAGTTGGAGGTGCTGCTGGAGCGAGTCGACGTGCTGGAGAAATCTCTGGTCGTTAAGGAGGAGGACATCAGGCAGCTCTCGCTGCAGCTGGAGCTCAAAACTAACGAAAGCCGAGCCAGGGAGGAAGAGCTGCAGCTGCGTATTGCCGAGCTACAGGTAAACACGAGCAAGGACCGACCGAGGTGATGAAGCGGAGTTCGTATTAGTCCTCGAGTTTGTGCGTACAACTCTGCACGAATAAAATTGTATTTATTATTGTATAGTGCTTTTAATATTGTTGCAAAATGGCGTAACACAATCAAAAGAAATTATGAATTTGTATTTGACCAAGCACATGAATATTACCTTGTGATTTGGTAGATTTGCTGCTCTCGAAAAAGATGTACATCCAGAATCGGGCAATACACAGTGCCGTGGCCGCAGACCTTCATGTAATATATAAACCAACTCTGAGTGCAAACGAACGACAGTCACAGGCGTTTCTCTCTGATTGTAACAGTAAACAGCCGCATCAACTTTTATGCCACGTCGTGAGCGTGTCACAGGCGTTCCTCACAGACCGTAACCGTACGCAGCGTCGTCTACGGCGAAAACATAGCCACGTCAGGCCGAGCTCACAGCTACTGAAACCCCCGGCTCAGAGTGTCTAGGGCTGCCGAGACGCCTTTTGCAGATAAATGGTAGCACGCAGGCATGAGGGCGTGCACACGGGCGGAGTCGCGTGTGAATCTAGTAAATGGATTCTTCATTCATCCGTTTAGGAACCTCTGCAGTCCGACTCGGGACCGTGGAGACCAGCGCAGACCGTTGTTTTTACTCCAGTGACAGAAACTCAAGTCGTGTTTATTTAGATTATACGTTCGTCTAGTTTTATGTAAGGAAAGCTTCTACAAAGCCATCCTGTATTTGCTGCTCCGCAGGAGACCATGAACACACTGCGCAGACAGCAGCAGGAGGAAGGAGACTCCCTAGCACTGAATCTTCCTTCTGCTCTGCTGGAGGAGAAGAACCTGGAGATCGACCACCTCAACCAGCAGGTTCTCCGTCTGCAGCAGGAGCTGGACTCCACCAAAGAGAACAAGGTGACCTGTTCGTTCATCTAAAAATAGAAGAAAAAAATGTAAGTGTGTTTTGGTGTTTTGTGACCAGTTGTTGGCTTGTCGCGACAGACCGCGCAGAAGAAACGAGCGGACATCGAAGATCTGCGTGCTCAGGTGGAGCGGCTGCGCGGCGACCAAGAGCGTCTGCGTCAAGAAAAGGAGGAGGAGGCGGAGCAGCTGCACGAGGTCATCCACAAGCTACAGGAGGAGATCAGCCAGCTCGACCCCAACCGGCATGAGGTCAGCGACCCCAACACGGACAGCCCCGAGCCTAGCGACTTCGCCTGGTCCCCCCGGTCGCAGCACGGACCAGAGGAGAGCCTGTGCCACGAACTGAGCAACCAGACGCTTCAGAGCTGTCGGGCTAAACTCTCTCAGATCCAGGTGGACCTGGAGCGCTCGGCGGAGGAGAAGGAGGCGCTTCAGAAACTGCTCCTGACGCAGGAAGAGCAGTATGGACGGCAGGTGGAGGAGTTGGGCCGCAGCCTGGGTGAGGAGCGAGGCAGGCTGGTGCT
Organism: Clarias macrocephalus; assembly: GCA_011419295.1. Classification (NCBI taxonomy): domain Eukaryota; kingdom Metazoa; phylum Chordata; class Actinopteri; order Siluriformes; family Clariidae; genus Clarias; species Clarias macrocephalus. The sequence goes on along the minus strand of JAAGKR010005436.1, from coordinate 23,104 downwards.
CCTGGAGCAAGAGGCTGGAGAGCTGAAGCTCCTTTTGGGCGAGAAGGAGGCCGAGGTGGAGGATCTCAAAGATCGCCTCCGGAAGCTCGAGAAGAACCTGAGAGACTTGGAACTCCAGCTGAAGAAGGCCGAAGAAAGGAGGAAGGAGGCGCAGCAGGAGGCGACCAGGTCGAACGAGGAGGCGCGGAAGCACGTTGAAGAGCGAGAGAGGATGGAGGGACGGGTCACCGAGCTCCAGCAGAAGGCCGAGGACCGTGAGAAGGCTGCGTCGCAACTGGTCCTCAGGGTTACGGAACTGCAGGAGGAGATCCGGCAGCAGAAATCCGACATCGCCGTCTTGGAGACGGGCAAGAAGGAGCTGTATACGGAGAAGCAGGCTCTTCAGAAGCGTGAAGGAAGACTCCAGGAGGAAATTGAGAAGCTGAAACAGGAAGTGTCCTCCAAGAGCAGTCAGATACAGGAAATAAACATGCAGCTTGAGGAGAGGGCAGCTACACAAGAGGAGACGCATGAAGAAGTTCTGGTGAGAGTTTTGTCTGTTAGTCGAAACATTTCAAAAACAAGAAGCTTTTTTTTTTTTTTTTTCCCCTCCCCCTATTTATGGTTGTATGTGATGAACGACTGTGGAAGCCTCCATTTAAAGCTGCGGAAGGGTGTTTATTTTTTTTTTCTTTCTTTTTAAACTGTGAAGTAAGCAAACCTACTTCTAAAATGTCCTCGGTCTGAATGTGACCTCGGCGATGTTTTACAAACACATAAAGTGTAGCAGATCTGATTAGTGTATGGAGGGAAAGGAAAGAAATTTAAAAAACTCTTTTGTAAATCCGCTGCTCGGGTTTTCCAAACGTGAGCACCCCGAACAGAACCCCTGTTGCTTTTATTCAGTCAAGAGAGTAAATTATGGTCCTAGAGCAGAAAAGATTTTCCAGACAGCATTTATTATTTGCACTCTTTCGTCTGATCTTCGACACCCTGTGTGCTTACATTACATTACCCGCTACAACTGGTCTTATTTTATCGCCATCAATGGCTTGGTCAAAAAAAGCGTTAAAAATATCATCAGCGCTGTTCACTCATGTTCGTCACTCATCCAGAGCTTTTGTAAACAAACACCTATAGCAGGTTCTTTTCTTCATACATATTTTTAGATGATTCCTTCTTCTGTAAAGTAATCTCATGTGCGCGTGTTGCGGATAGACGTCATTTATTTGGCAGTCAGCCTGGAATGACTTTCAGTCAGGCTGCAGAATAATTGGCCACATATGCATGTTAAAGACTCCAGCACGGAGAAGGGAGGGGGGGGGGGGGGGAATTGTGGTTAGTTCAGCCCATACTGCTCACAAGGGCTTTACTCAGTCAGGAAGTAAAACTGAAAAAGAGGAAGTTTTTCAAAAGTTTTTTCAGCTTTAAAACTTTTTGTTGTGTTTTGAAAGTGGAAAACTTTCATTTTATTAAAACATTTCTTTTTAATCATTTGCATGACTTAAAAAACAACACTCCGGCTTTGACTGTGAACATTGAACCTTCTGGCGTTACGGTCCGTTTTTTTATTTTTGCATGCTCCGAGTGATTGTTTTGCAAGCGTCAGTTGATGCTTTACATTAGCCAGACCTGGTAGGTAGGCGTGTGTCCATTTCACTTTCCTTTCAGTCTGCGGTAAGTCTCAGGCATCAGAGGTGACCCGGTTTCCTATTTTTAGACGGTAGTGGTGACGGTTATTTGTGTTCACGCTGTCGTAGACGTGTGCCGAGGAGACCCTGGCTAAAGCCGAGGCAGCTTTGAGAGAGCGGGAGGAGCATCTAGTTCATCTGAGGTTGCAGCACGATGCGCTGAGAGCCGAGCTCGCAGCGGTGAAGGAGGGCCTGAGCAACAGTACGGAGAGAGCCGAGAAACTGCAGGAGGAGGGGCAGGTGAGTGGATTTTTAATAGAAAGGAATGAGAAGGAGGAATTATTATATGCCCTTTTTTTTTTCTTTTGATGAGAAATGAAAAATGTCACCATGAGGCAATTCCTTAAAGGAGACCCAGGAGAGTTTTTCCTCCAAGTTGTTTTCTGCTTGTAAGTCATTAAAGACTATTAACAGTCTTTAATGAACTCCATCTGTTAGCAGAAACAATGAGCTGGTTTATTTTTTTTTTCCTGTGGTTTATTCAAATAATTTCACACATTGTGTTGACCTCCAGACCAAGGACCGTGCCCTGGCAGATCTAGAGGAGCACAACCACCGTCTTCGGGCCGAGCTGCGTGGCTTGCAGGACGACCTGGAGGTGCAAGAAGAGGAGCTGGCCTACCAGCAGAGGGAGCTGGAGGAGCTGCGGGAGCGCTGCAACCATCCGGAGCACTCCGAGCTCCACGGCTCCAAGCCCGAGCATCGTTTCCTCGACGGCCTGTCCCACGCCTCCTCCCTCTCTTCTCCGGAGGTGCTGCGGCGGCTCGAGTGCAGCGAAGAGCGGCCGTCTCGCCTCCACGCCTCCCACCTGTCGGAGCTGAGCGGCCTGCGCAACACCAGCCTGGAGCTGACCAGCAAACACTCGCCCATGGAGAGAACCGAGCTGAAACAGCAGCTCGCAATGCTGCAGGAGGCCGATCCACCCAGCACGCACTCGCCCTCCGCTTCACCGCGATCGCTTTCCATGTCCGAGAACATGTCCGTGCTCGACTCGCTGGACGCTGAAAAGGTAACCTTTTGGTGTAAAACGAGTTAAAGTGACACTTCAGCTCATTTAATGGGGTTTAACTAAGGAAACGTAGAAAATATATTTTTAAATGGTGACCAATAAGTATGTTACATTAAGTCCCGACTTAAACATTTAGCGTTAAGAATTTCCACAGATATATGAATGGACCACGAACAAATCTGGGAAGTAGCTCATATGTGCAAAAAAATAGACACCTGCTATGCACCAGATATGGTATAAATCAGTCCGGGAGCATGATGATGATAGAAAATGCCGGTCCCGATGGTAAAAAATCCTAATTTTAGAAAAGTTTACAGTCCAGTACAGTGGAAAACAGCTCTGAGACAAAATGGCGTCCATTCAAGCGCACTAAATCTGTGCTTTGCATCGGTCCAAGTGGATTGTTATGCTTTGCATTGTATATTCGTGTCATAGGTGTACAAGACTCACTTGGTCAGACTTAAGAACAAATCTGACTTACAAACAAGTTCTGTTTCAGGAGCATGTTTGTAAGTCAGGGACTACCTGTATTATATTAAATAGTTTTTGGTTATCAGTTTAAAATATTATAGCAAAATGTGTAAAATAAAATTATTATTATTAATTAGATTTTTTTAAAAAATATTTTAAAATGACCACTGAAAAGCCTTTTCCTACCAACTCTAAATGCTTTTTAGGTTGAAGAACTGGAGAACCTGGATGATGTGACTCCATCTCGCTCTCCTCTATCTCCTCCCTCGCCCGTGTCTGCACCAGAGTGGGCCAGTGATGGCTACGGCAGCAGTAAATACACACACTTGTATTTTTTTGATACCGATCCTTTTTTTGCAGCGCTTGGTTTGAGCGCGCACACATTCTCTCCCCGGTATTTTCAGATGTAAGCTCGGAGCTGGAGGCCAAGCTGAAGCAGGAGCTGGAGCACACCGAGCGGCTCGACGCGCACTTTGTGGAGTACCTGCGCAGCAGAGACATGGCGCCTGCTTCACGGTCGGACAGCGCAGCAGGCAGCCTGCAGCACACCTACGAGCTGCTCTCACCCGAGCTACAGGTACACGAACGACTACAAAACCACTCCTATAATGTTCTGGGATGTTTTATCTTCATTGCTGTACTACGCTATGTCCAGGCCATGCTGAGCCGGGTGTACCGCGAGAGCTGCAGAGTCCTGTCTCTGTCCCATCGTCCGCCTCCCACCGGACAACCTCACCCGGGAGACTCGGAGGAGGCTCCGCCCCCATCCTGGCAGAGAGAGAGGCGGGCCTTGCAGGAGACGGTGCTGTCACTCAGAGAGCTCCTGTGCAGGATGGCCGAGCGCGAGCCCAAGGTCACTGACCCGATTACATCGTTGTTTTACACAATGGTAAAAAAAAAAACAAACAACAAAAAACACTTTCATAACGTGTGTGTAGGCGGGTGGTGATGTAGACTGGCGGAGGGAGCTGCTGCAGGCTGTGCGGAGTGTTTTCGACAGCGAGAGGAACTGGCTTCATGCGCAGCTTCAGGACGTCATGGCAACCAACACTGGCCTAGACTACACATCCCTGCTGAAGCACATAGAGATGCTGCTGCAGAAACAGGTTCCCAAATTATAACTGGGTAAAGGGAGGGGGAAAAAAACAGGATGAAAGAGTTCCTGCCCATTTGTCTGTAAATATCTTAGTTAAATTGTGTTGATGTGTTAATGACATTTCTACTGCAAGCGTATATGATAAAGATGAAGAACTGTTTAAACCTGACGGTGCCCGTCATTCATATCAATGAGCTCTGTTCCTCCGTGTACATATGAAGTGATGGAAATTAGAGAACGGGTATAATTCAGCGTCTCGCTCTGTCTTTCAGGAGGAGCAGCAGACGAGGACTCTTGAGCGGTTGCTAAGTGCCGACCGGAACAGTCTCCTGGCTGAAATCCGTAGTTTGCACAAGCAGCTGCACGCCTGCACGCTACAGAGTCAGGAGCAGCTGCGGGAGCTGCAAAGCTCGTTCAGTGTCGTCCGTGAGGACGGCATACAGACGCAGCAGCAGCTGCACAAACAGGGTGACTAATCGTACCTGCATTAGACTAGAGAACTTCTAACTTTTTTTTTATTTCATCCCTGTTTACTTTTCTAGTATGGATAGAAGTGACCTCAATGATTGACCTCAATACTACCAGTGTAACAAATATTGAAATTTTTTTTTTTGTGTGTACGTGCGGTTGCAGTCGGTGAGCTGGAGAGGCAGCTGGCGCAGGAGCATACAGCATCTCAAGACCTGCGGAGTGTCCTGAAGGAGGAGCAGACCAGATCGACAGGTCAGCATCGCCAGCTAGAAGCCGAGCAGAAGCTGGTGGTGGAGATGAAGATGGAGCTGGAGGAGCGCACTCGGCAACTGCACTCGTCCAGTAAAATGCAAGAGGAACTGCAGGCTCAGATCCACAAGCTACGGTAACTAACCGGCGACGTTCTTCCACAGCGTTCACTCCACGCAGATCGACGAGGCGCGTGCAGAAATTCTTTTCAACAATATTTCTTTCGATTTTGTTTAAATGCACACTTGTACAATCGTACGTCTTTTTATAAACCCTTGGATAACCCCCAACCCAACCCATCCCTAACTCCAAGCCAACCTTGCATGTCTATGAAAGGCTAGACACCAGGCATAAAAAAAAAACGTGCAGCTGGAAGTCTAGGTTTAGTGTAGCAAAAAAAAAAAAAAAACATACATGGATGAAAAAGCAAAGTCCGTGGGTGAAGTGACATCCTTCCACTTAAATAAAAGGGAACACCTGGCAAGGAGGGATGCAAAAGACAATCATTGGCATTTAGCTGGATTTGCGTGCTTTTCTTCCTCTTCAGTAAACCAAAAAAAAAAAAAAAAAAGCAGTCGGGGGTCCAGTTCAATAGTGCAATTCAATACGAAAGACCTCCAAATTAGGTCATGTCCGATACGTATAAATAAGGGACGACTCTCCACTTTCATCACAGCAAGTATCGACATCGGGGTAGAAGCGGGAGACCTTGACTTTAGAGAAATTAGTGTTTTAAGGTTTTGAGGGGGCCAAAGTGTGGCGGACACAGAATGAGGTTGAATTGACACGCTTGAGAATTGATTTCCATGTGTTGTCTGACGGTGTCGAAAAACAGTTTTAATTAAAACACTCAAAGTGGTGAGACTCAAACACGTCGATCCACCATAACTAGTGGATATTGGGCCGTTACGCAGCGGGCACAAACGGAGGAACTTGTCTTTAATGTGTACATCAGGAGCCTCATGGAAATGTTTGTTTAGAAAGTAAAAATGAAACTATTTCTTTAGGCTGAAACTGGAGAACGTCGAGCAGGAGCATCAGGCTTGCGCGGAGGAGGTGGAGCGAGAGCGGACCAAGGTGACGCAGCTCCAGGAGGAACTCCATCACGAGCGACTTGGCAGCAAGCATGCGCAGGAGGAACATGCACACGCCCAAGAGGTGCTTGTTTAATTCATTTTCTGAGAGTGCTGCTTTAAAATGGACGGGTTAAACTAAATAATTCTACATGTTGTCTCTGCAGTCTCTGTCTGCCTCCCTGAGCGAGCACGCAACCCGCCTGAGCGAGCTGAACTCAGCGCTGGAGCAGGAGCGTGTCGCCGTCAGTAACCTGCGTGCCGAGCTCCAGATCGAGCAGTCCCGCTGTGAAGCGCTGCTGGCCCAGGAGCGCGAGCGCACAGAGCTAGCCCTCTCACGCCTGGATGAGGAGCGCGCGCGCGCCGCCGAACTCTCCCGCACGCTGTCGCACCAGGCCCAGGAGCACGCGCGCCGCCTGGAGGAGGAGCTTCGCTCCCAGGAAGCGACAAGCATCCACGACAGGAAGTTCATCCAGGAGCTGAGGGCGCAGCTGGAGCAGAAGCGGCGCCAGGCCGAGGAGCTCGCCGCCACCGTGGACTGTCTGCAGGCTCAGGTACTCCAGGGGAAGCGCCAGCAGGAGGAAGTGGCGCAGCAGGACGCAGAGAGGGGACAGGAGGAGGTGAAGAGGCTGCGCTCCGCCCTGGAGGCCCTGCAGGCACAGCGGACGGAGGTGGGACGCACCGCGGAGGCGGAGAGACATCGCGCCTCTCAGCTCCAGGCAGAGCTGGATGCCGTAAAGGAAAAGATAAGGGAGGTGAAGGAGAAGGAGAGAGCCAGGGAGGAGCAAAGGGAAAAGCAGAGGCGGCGCGAGAAACAGGAACAGGAGGACAAGGAGCGACGCCAGGAGCGCACTAAAGAGAAACTGGTGCGTATGGAATGTGCATGATTAGCGTGAATATTTATAAGTTTGTGTCTTTCGCGCAAGCTTTGACGTGTAAATAATTTGCTTCCTGCACAGCTGGAGCTGGAGTCGTTGCGAGAGCGAGATCAGCAGCGTCTGAGACAGCTGCAGCAGACCCTGGCTGACCTGGAACAGCAGGAGAAGCGGCTCACCTCAGAACGCCTGCACAGGGAACTTCACACTACCGACAGCACCCGCATCACTTTCGCACAGGTTACATGCGCGCGCGCACACATGCACACGCCTCTTTCCAATGATTCTATGCGTGCAACCGATGATATTGATTATTTCTGTACGTATAAATGTTTTAGGAATCTCCCTCTTCCTCCTCCTCTCTGCTGGAGCGTGTATTAAAGGAGAACTCTGAGCTGGCGGAGCGTCTCGCAGCTCTGAGTGAGGAGAAGATCTCCCTTAAACACACCGTGTCCTGTCTGGAGAGAGACCTGCAAAACCTCAAACGCACTGAACAGGTACCCGGGTCTTTTTTTTATCCTTTTTATTCAAAATTGCAGCCTGACCACTAGGGTCATGTACGTTAGTGTTAATATTAATGATGTCTTTCAAGGAGAAGTCTTCGGTGCAGCTGGACCCGTCCGTGTTATCAGAGAAACTGTCCTGGCAGAAGGAGAAGGCGGCCCTGCAGGCCGCTCTGCACAGAGCCGAGGACGATCTCGTGAAGGCCACGGCCAGGAACGAGAACAGACCAATCGCTGACCTTTACAGCAACAACAAGGTAATGTGTCAAAGTCGCCCTGGGGCTGTAGTAGCTCCACCCGTTTCTTACCTCAGAACGGACATCCAATGGTGTTAAAACTTTAGAGTGGAATGCACCACACTACACCGCTCTGACGTCTCCTCGTCTGCTGCAGATCCAGAGACTGTATGAGAAGTACCTGAGGGCGGAGAGCTACCGGAAATCTCTGGTGTATCAGAAGCGCTACTTGCTCCTGCTGCTCGGGGGTTTCCAGGACTGTGAGCAGGCCACGCTGGCTCTGATAGCACGCATGGGCGCTCAGCCGTCGTTGGTCGCACAAACCTCCCGACCAATCAGCCGCTTCAGGAGTGCCGCCAGAGCGCTCATCGCCATCTCCAGGTAGTAAAAGGGGTGGAGAGAGAGAGACCAGACATTCCTGATGAAGTTGTTTAAGCAAAATATTTAGCATGTTAACATTATTTGCTAACTGCTTAACGTCTGCCCCCTCCCCCTCAGGCTTAAGTTTTTGACCAGGAAGTGGCAGAGGGCAACGAAGAGGTGCTCAGTATCAAGCGTGGTCACTAACAGCGCAGGTGAGATTGTGGGAGAATAATTAAATAAACTGATTCACCGTTATGCTTAGTGATGTATTCAGATGTGTACAGGTCACAAACATGCGAGTTATAAATTTCTGCAGATACGAACAGACCGTGGTTCCGCAAACAAATTGCGGAAGTATCTCTTGTGAATTATAGAAAAATAGACAATGCAGTGCACCAGATATCGACATTTACAATATTTTCACTGTGTAAATGAATGTATAAAATGTCTCAAGTGGTAATCCTGATTTCGGAAAATCCTCAAGAAACCACAAGAAAACAGCCGTGAGACGAAATTGCGTCCGGGATTCCCCTCGCGATTTAAAGGCGCAGAGACACCGTTCGTTGTATTTTCGTGTCAAAGGCGTAGAAGACTCGCTTTGTCGGACTTGAGAACAAATCTGAATTACGAACGTGCTCCTGGAACAGAACGCGTTCGTAAGTCAGGGACTACCTGTATATTCATGCGATCCATATCTGCAGTAGATTATTTGCTGTACAACTCCTCTGCTTGCATTCCACAACAGCTCTAAGGTGCGAGGTTCTGAAGCCACAGCAGTCCGGAGGCGCGTTTAACTCCTCCCCTCCCACCCGTGACCGCATTCTGTCCCAGCGCGCTGCGCTCTCGCCTCTAGTGCCGCCGGCTAAATCTCCATTCAGACTTCATAACGGGTAAATGTCTCAGTTCATTACTAGATAAAACATTTGCTGGGTTTTTCTTTTGTTTTTTTTGGTTTCCCCTCCCCCACTACTTCACCTGACAACTTTTGTTTTTGCGTCTTGTGCCTTCCCAGGGGTTACACCAGCAGCATCCTGGCACCGTCCGAGCGCACTCTGACCCCATCACAGGAGCAGGAACGCTCTCTCACTGACTACATCCATCACCTGGAGAGCGTCCAGCAGCGCCTAGGAGCCGTTCGTCCAGGTGGGGGCAACAGATGAAACACACACTTTATGTTTGGTCTTTGTTTTTCCCCTTACACAGAAGTGCAGTCCTGCTGCCTGTCATTATGGTTTTATCCAACATGCATAGAGTTGTGAAGCGGTTGCTTTAAATAAAAGGGATTTTTTTTGGGGGCGTGTAGTAATGCAACTATAAAAGCATGTTTTAATTGTGAACTACGTTTATGGAGTATCTGTGACTGATCACACAAGATGGATGGATCCGTTGGACGTCTTGCTCCCGGCGCTCACTCTCTCCCCTCCGTCCTGCAGTCCCCCGAGACGAGCGGAGGCGGAGTCTCCCCGATATGATGGGATTTCGACAGAAATGGTTGCATGAGAATAGATCCTGGCTGTATTTGCGTTGTTTGTCGCCGGGTTACATGTGGCCTGTAGGTGAGTGAAGGGCTCGACCGGGTTACGCGCTTCAATCACGGGTTCATCCTCTTGTGCTGTCAGTCACATTTCACTCTGTGTAGTGTTTTAAACACCCGGGTGTAAAGTGTGAGGGGTTTATTCGTTTTATTATTATTATTATTATTATTATTATTACCACCAGCTTCTCTTTCCGTCTCTATAGGTTCCCCTGCGACGTTCTCTTTTCCGAGGAAAACTGACAGATGAACGCAACAACACTGAGCCAGTGTTCTGTTACCGGAGTGTGTTTAAGCTACTCGATCATTTTATTATAAATTATTTTTTTTTATATGCTTTTATACTCCAACCTCAGATTAACCATAAATGACCACCTGAATGTGTTTTGAAAAAAAAAAAGTCAGTGACCTTTTTCTACAGTGTTTCTCACTCGGATGGTCTGTAAATCTGCTCACAGGTGTTTAGTTGTGTGTAGCTTCCGTTTTGTTTAGATTTTTTTGTTTTGTTTTAAACATTTGCACTGGAATCTGTACAGAATCACCATTATACTGCACAAGGACGCATGTTCATGTCTCTTGTTTTGTTTTTTAATATTAGATCTATAGATTTTATATTCTATTAAACTGTAGCTTTTCTATGTTCAATAAATATTTTAATATTTCAATCATGTGTCTTGCATCTAAAAGATCTAAAGTTTTCAAAATGCTGATAACGGGGGTTAAAGACGCATCCTAGCTAATCTTGGGCACACGCTCAGTGATGAAGAAGGAATTTTGTCAGGGGTTTACAAATAAGCAATTTCTATTTCATTCAAAAAGCTGCAAATATTTTAAGTCTGTGTGTGTTTTCATTTCCATAATTATGGCTTACAGCCAGCTCATGAGAATAAAAGAAAGGGGGAACAAATGAAATGCCTAACGCTTAGCAACACTCCAGACCTGGGCCCATATTCACAAAACTTCTTAAGCCTAAAACTTGCTCCTAGTGACAAACTTCTAAGAAAAATGTTAAAATTATGACATTTTCTTAGAATTTCTCCTTAAATTTAAGATTAAATCTTAGTAAAGATAAAAATGATTCACAAAACATCTTGGCCCTAAAAACAGCTCCTAAGGTAAAATAGTTGAGTAGAGAGGAGGACTTTTAAGAGGCTTAAGACTTTCTATAGCAGAGGACAAAATGGCGGAAGGAGGAAATATTCTCCAAACACTGGATGTAAAGCTGAAAGTAAAAACTGCTCTTCTGTCCAATTTGGTTTTCTTGTTGGCTGTATAAAACACACACACACAAAAAAAGATAACTATAGTCAATGACAACTGTTTTTAAGATCAAAAGGAAAAAAAATGGAATCTCTCAAATCTGAGATTATACGGAGTCACCATGCACTTTGCATTTCTTAAACACCTGTATCTGATTACAACTGCTAATTAGTCTGCAGTTTTAAAAAAAGAGAGTGCTTACACTGAATGTGTTGAACCAAGATGATTGACATAACTCATGGCTCCAACACGAGAGATGTCCGTTGAAACCAAGGAGAGGATTATCAAACGTCTTGAAGGTAAATCTTCACGGAATGTCGCAACAGCGGCGTCTAAAATCTGGACCAAGTACAAATCAAATGGAAAGGTTGTAAAAGGGAAGCGTACTGGTAGACCAAGAAAGACACCAACGCGGCCACAATCATTAATGATATGGGGTTGTATGTCAGGTAAAGGTCTGGGAGACATGACGGTCAATACATCTTCTATAAATGCGCAAGTTTATGTTGAGATTTTGGACACTTTTCTTATTCCATCAGATGAAAGGATGTTTTGTGATGGTAGCATCATTTTCAGGATGATAATGCATCGTGCCATAGGGCAGAATCTGTGAAAACTTTCCTACAGGAAAGACATATAATGTCAATGGCATGGCCTGCAAATAGTCCAGAAATGAAAGAAAATGGTCCACGACAAGGCTCCAACCTGCAAAGCTGATCTGGCAACTGCAGTATGACAAAGCATCTTCTGAGAGGGGTTGATTCCATACTTTTTGCCAGGGGGTTTAAATGAATGCAAAGAATAAATGACTTCATTATGCAGTAATGAAATAAAGATGCAGATAAATAAAGGTGACCCCCCAAAAACGATCAATTAAGAAAATATTGAATAATATTTTATAATAAAATAAAGAATAATGTAAAATAATGTAACGTATACAAAATAATTCATTAGATTTGTAACTTAAGTGTGCCACCTTTCCTTAAGCAGGACTTGGTAACCTCTTTTCTAAGGGTTAACAACAGAACCGCATCTAGGCTCTAGAGGGCGACAGAGGATCTTTTAAACCTACCGAGTGTTTAAAAAAGATCCCCTGTCGCCCTCTAGCGGCTGGGTGCGGTTCTGGTTTTAACCCTTAGAAAAGAGGCGTTTAAAAGATCCTCTGTCGCCCTCTAGCGTCTGGAAGCGGTTCTGTTTTTTCCACCCCGCATACATCCGCTAGAGGGCGTCACAACGTGTAGACAAAAAATATGGCGGTTTCTCGGTAGTTAGCAAAAAGGGCTAATTCGATGTGCCGAATATGCGTTTCTTTTATGTTTGGAGTAATATGTGCAGAGATATCGTTAGCCAAGTCTCAGAGTTTACGGTTGAAGCTTGTAATCTTGTCCAGATATTGTAATATTACATTTTATGAAGAGATATAAAGTTAATACTAAATACACTAAACGAGTAACTTTGCACAATTACGACAATGCGTGATGACGCAACTATGCTTTTCTTTTTGTACGTAACTGTGACGAAAGTCTTGGTTAAGAATTTTTTTCAATGAGATAAAAAAAAGTATATTCAATAGTATAAAACTTTGGCGCTGTTGTGAATAAAAGGGACCACCGTTCCGTTGAGCTCCAGAGCGCCCGGATAGCTCAGTCGGTAGAGCATCAGACTTTTAATCTGAGGGTCCAGGGTTCAAGTCCCTGTTCGGGCGACAGTTTTTTTCCCCCCTCTCCCAACCCTGTCGTATTGGGAGTCATTAATTAATAAATAATTATTGATAAACCTTCAACTTGAGATTCACAGTCCACTCCTACTAAACCACACTTGCTATTCTACATCTGTACTCTATAATAATGTATAGTAGCACCTTTACCCAAAAAAGCACATTCATTTTTAGGTCTGGTTCCTCTTATGGTTTCTTCCTTCCATTGTCTCAGGACGCATTTTTCCAAACCCCATAAACTCTGGCTTATGAAATTCTGATATTCTGTGAGTATTCTTAAGTATTACATCATTAAGTATTCTAAACTTACATTCAGATTACTGTAAAGCAATACGAATAAAAGACAATCCAGTTGAACAAAGAATTCTCCACACAAAGAAGGGTTTGAATGCACAATTTCTTCAACACCTCATTATAATGAATTTACAGCTGTACAAATTTACATTATTACAACTCCAACCTATAAAAAGAACAAAATGAACAATGCAAAAAAAAATAAAAATTACACATACTGTACCTGAATAGCTCATAAGTTAGTTATGCCTGGTAAAATGATTTAACATGTTCATGCACCAGCTGCATTTCAGAGATATATATATATATTTTTTTACATAAGCACAAATACAGCTTTTTTCATACATATCTGTACATTAAAAAAAATAATCCTATGACAATGATTTTCGAAGCTCAACCACTCTGAGACTCCATCTTGGTAAATCATTATTATACTTTATGATGTACTTAAGTACCAGTTACGACTCTAACCACGAATTCTTACTGGATTTCTTACATACATACATACATACACACAGTGTGGCACAAAATTAAACGTGTATGAAAAACAAAAAATGCTTCAAACATCCTTTGGATTTAACAAGAAGCTAAAGTGCATTCTGATGTGTGCAAACTTTAGAGAGAGGGAGCGTAAAAAAACATGCAGGTCTCAGCGTACATGTCTGTAAAATAAATGTTTACATTTAATCTGGATTTTAAATTGATCAAACAAAAGATTAAGGATATCAGGTTTAAGTGTGTTTATGTCTACGTTACGCATTTCTATTTGTGTAATCCGAATACCTTAATAATAATAATAATAATAATAATAATAATAATAATAATAAAAATCCCGTTCCCCTTTACCTAGCTAATATCTTTAGAATTGCATTAGACGAGCACATAGATGATGATGATGATGATGATGATGAATTATTTACCCACTGATTCATCTCGAGGTCATTTGTACATCATGTATTGAAATGGCAACTGGTTTTAAATATCAGTGCTATCAGAGAGTGAATAAATACATTTCCCACTGTTCAGTGTTCTTATTTTATTTCCTTGTTAAGATGAAGGTTGGAGAATTTCATCATTATGTCACCTGTGCAAAAAAAAAAAAAAAAAAAAAAAAAAAACTTCAGTAAAATACTCAAGTATCTTAAAACATCTGGGGAGTTGTACAGTATGTGATGCCATTTGCAGAAATGTCCAGTTTTACCTTATGAACATGTGGTGGTAGATCATCTTCAGAACCCTCCTCGGCTACAGGCTCCTCCTCCCAGCCTCCCATCGGCATCCGGGCCGTGCGCTGAACCCGAGCGCCTCCGCCTGAGAGAATATTCACATATTTTCGTTATGTCACCAGGCTCTCTTGAAATTACTAGTCAGCTTATTACTGAGAAACGCTCATGTAAAGAGTTACTTCATTTGGAATCACTATTAAGGACCGTTTGTGCATATAAACTTTTGCAACAAACCTACTGAGAACTAGGTTATCATTGCGGTACCTGCTGTTCCCCCGTACTGACTGACGCTGCTCTGGACTGTGGCCCCCTGCTGGTTGGGCGTGGTGTTGCAGGGGAAAGTGTTGGAGCGAGGCAGGTTGCGTGTCGTCTCCGCGTATTCGTGGGTGCTCTCGCTGCTCTCGTCGCTCTCCTGCCTGTGCCACGTGTGGCGAGAGATCTCGACACGGGACTGCTGCTTGTGCATCTGAGCATAAAAGGTTGTATAAAATTGTCAGGACAACGTAGAGCTAATGTAGCTCGTGAACGTTTATGAAAGAATACACTGCTGGACGCTTTACCTCGTGCAAGTACAGAGCGTGAATGCTCATCTCTGTGGACGCGTATTCTGATAGGACCATGCTGGTCAGTTGACCTTCCCAAGCACTGCTTCCTGAACTGACAGTGCGAGCATCAGTCCTAAAACACAGAGAGAGACTACTATTGTTATTTCTGATTTCATTTAACAAGATAGAGTGTAATAATAAATATAAAAAAAAAACATAACTTTTGCTTCTTATTATAAAAAAACGGAGTGGCCTTTTTATAGCTTGCTACAATAAAGGCAGTAAAGTGAGTACCCGGAGCCTGCCATGGCTCTGCCTGCTGCCACAGCAGGGTGGTCCGGACGGGGCAGCCTGGCGGACGGGTAGCTGGCCCTCAGGTGCAGGCTGGTGCTGACGGGCGAGAGGGAGCGCAAAGCCGACGCACCGTCGCTCACTCCCATCGAAAAGTGATTGATGATGGAGCCGTCTCGACCCAGGTGCAGCGAGGCCAAGGACGGCGGACCAGCCAGGAGGTTAGCGACAAGACTTCGAGGCTTTGAGGATAGAGAGCACAGAGGTTAGCTTTGTTTCATGAAAACTATTAAAACGTACAAAAACAAAAGTTTAAGTGATGCAAGACTCCTGAGTTTTGAGAGTATTGATGCTGTACTGGTAAGACTACATAGCATGAAAAAAGTCGTAACACTGACACCTGCAGTGATTTTTGCCTTGTACAGCTTGATTATCTCTATATTGAACACTAGAGGGCGTTTTAGTGCAGGTTTACTGTTACCACTATGACTGGTGGAGCTTTATCGCCCCAGTGTTCTGTATTATTATCATTTTTAAAACATCCTTTTGCATAATATGTTGTAAAAATATCTTGTAAATTTACTCTTATATGTAAAACGTTAATTTTCACACACACCTCAGACTCGGACTGGAGTGAGTGAGCAGACGTGAGGTTCTCCACCGCGTTTCCCTGCTGCCCCCCAGTGGCCTCGCGGTGCACCTTCTCTTTCAGCTGGCTGATGAAATGCGTGCTCAATTGCGGAGGCTGCCACTGAGGGTTAGTGATGGCGAAGTGCATTAGGGACAGCTCAGTCTTCCCGTCCTCTGCCTGCTGGTAGATCGAGGCTTCTGTCTTCCCCGCAGACATCCACTGGAATGATACAATCAGAATGAAATCAAATGACAGACATGAGAGTTCCTCTAACTGACTCTGCGTAATCTATTAACATGGTGAAATTTTCCATTTTTTGTAGTGTTTATAAATGTGTAAACTATAAAAAACGATACAAACGTAAACTCAGGGTTCAGGGAAAGACTCACCGCTGGATGGCCGTGTTGTCGGACGTCCATCTGAGCGAAAGAGCAGGTGTCTCCCACGCCCACCACTTCGACTGTGAAATTTCGGAAGAAGTCGATGATCTCCAGGGATTTGCGGCGCAGGCAGAAGATGAGGATGAAGGGTGTGATGACGGGACTGAGCAGCTCCTCTAGGATGAACACCTGCCACACAGGATGAGGAAGAAGAGGAGGTGACACGTTTACCTGCCCGTTTCTTTACGGAAGGGTTAAAAATGACCAATTAAGATTTCGAACTGTAAAAAATAAGTGCTGTAAGAAAATTACTCTTTTAAGACTATACACTGTATGCAGATGTTCACAGACATCTGGAAAACGAACAGTAGAATAGTGTGCACTTTTACGTCAACCAGGATGAAGACAAAATACCAGTTTACAGTTTAGAGAAAACTATAAGAGCTAAAAAAAATACTTAAACTTGATTTTCCTGAAGTAAGGAATAAATCATAAGTTAAATCATTTGCATTACAATTTACAAATCTCTCCTTCCTGTAGGGTTCAAATGGTAGCCTTTGTTTTTTTTTTGTTTTTTTTCTGTTTTTTTTTTTCCGTTCTCAAATTCCACGAGAATGCCACCTTTAGTGCTCTTTATTAAATTCAAATATCTGTCTTTGTGTATGAGGAACACTTTTCATAAAAACATCCCGGATGGGCGTCTTACGGCTTTATATTGGAAAAGTTGAGCAAACTCGTCCCTGGTCTCGTAACGGTGGGCGTTGCCCTGCCAGTGGTCCGGCATGTAGTGGATGTGCGCGAGGATCACTTTGAGCAGCTGCTCTGGACAAAACACCATGTGCTTGTCAGGAATAAACGACCTAAAGAAAAAAAAAAAAAAAAGGAGATATTTTGTAACATTGTAAAACAAATATGCGTAAAATAAAAGCTTCCGGCTATATGTTGCATACCTGCAGATTGTAACGCAAACCCCGAGGAGTGTGATGCTGCTGAGGACATGCTCTACAGCCAGCACGTCCTCGTCGTATATGGTCAAAGCGATGAGCACGGCTAATATGGACGCGGCGAAGAAGGCTACGTTCTTGGCCACCACCGTGAGCAGAGGTGACATGAAGCAGTTCATGTACTTGGACGAAGCTTTGTAGCCTTTGCTGAGGCGAGACATGAGCTCGTGGTCAAGCTCGTTAAAGTGACGCAGGTAGCAGCGGCCGTACAGCGACCAGCAGCGAGCCCCGAGGCTGCCCGGCTCGCGCTTTATGATCTCTGTGTAGCTGAAGAAGGCGTACAGGATCTGCCAGATGAGAATGACCGGGCACAGGAGCAGGTTGGCGATGCCGATCCACAGGATCCTCGAGCTCAGGCGATCGGCCAGGTCCAGGCGGTTCCCCCCGCGCTTGTATTCGGTCTTGAGGCTCCACTCGTTCTCGAAGAGAGAGCCTGGACCCCAGAAGAAGATCAGTTCGAAGTTGTACTTGAGGCCGCGCGTGTAGAAGACGTAATCGGACAGGAGCGGCAAACGGAAACGGACGGGCAGCAGGGACTTGTTCACCATCGCCACCATGTAGTTCTTAAAGCGCAGGATGCGGTGGTAGATGTCCAGCTCGGTGAGCTCCTTTTTGTGGATGCAGATCTGATGCTCTTTTTGGATCTCGATGATCCGCGCCTGCACCTCTTGCCAGGTGAAATAAGGAAGGTCAGCCTGTCAATCAAAAAACTGGTTTAAACAAACAAACAAACAAAAAAAAAAACAGAAAAGGTGGATTTCTCACCACTATAACATTATTTTATAAATCATAACAATCAAGTTCCATAGATTTCATGTTCCTCTACAGTTCTTAAACTTTTCTTAACCTCCATTTGGATTTGCCCTAAATCTGTTTTTCAGTGCTGCGAACAAAATTACTTGGGAAACGCTACTTTACATTACAATGTTATCTCTCCTTTCACTCCTAGCATGTGCTTAGCATCTTTATCACGTCGGCTATCAGGAACACAGAAGAACACATCATCGCTGACCAGAACTAAACTCTACCAAATTCAAGTTTCTATCAAGTTAGATCTTTTGCACTGGATTTCCTCACAGTCTCTCACTCTCTCTATGAGGGTATCCGACAATCTGATCTCTATTTGGAAAAGGTTTCTATTGTGTATGTTCGCTCACCATTGACATTTTCAGAGCGTTGATGTAGAACGAACGGATCTCCCAGTAGCAGCAGACGTTGTAGAGAAATTTGACCAGTCGATGGAGCCAAAACACTCCGGATATAATCAGTATGAAAATAACCAAGACGTTATCACGAATCCTAAAACACAGGAAGCACAGGAGCACTTTTTCCAAATGAGGTACAAAGCCTGAATCATCTACGCATGACACTGTGTCACTTTGACTTACCGATTATGACACACGTCCATGGGAAGAAACGCATCAGGAAGAGTCACCTTGGACGAGTCGGTATGGTTGACAAACTTGTTGGCAAACAGGATGTCGTAGTCCACGCAATTAGCCAGAAAAACAGTGAACGTCACCACAAAGACCAGTTGCCTGAAATGAAGTTGGGGTTTTAGGGTTTTTTTTTTATTTTAAGAAAAGGGAAAGGGATGTGGTGAAACCTCACATAATGCACACTTTTATGTTGTATGTAAACAAGGTTGACCTAGTTATACTCACACAAGTTCGAAGATTTCTCCCAGGAGCATACAAGTGAATCCGTTCTTCTGATGAAGGTTATAGACGTAACAAAAGTTAAAGAAAAAGTCTTTAAATGTCTTATTAACGGTGACTCAAACGAAAAAAAGAAAAAAAAAAAAACAATCCACAACAGAGTGGTGTAAAATAAATAAGAAAATAAACAAAACAACTTGTTTTGTCTTGTACTGAAGACTTTTCCATGCCGTAAAACTTAGACAATTTTTTATCTGTTAATTATTAGGCTTTTATTATGTTTAGTCCCTGTAAATTACCTGCCACTATAGAAACGACCTGAATTCTCCTGTGGTTTAAATTTATAATATTTACCTCAGGATAATAAATAAATATTTATGATAAATGACAAATAATCATTTAATCCTCGGATAGAAAGGATATTCTTTGGAAGAAAAGGTCCAAGTTTTCGATGTGATGCCAGTGAGCTGAGAGAAAAAAGGAAAAAAGAGCATTTGTCCACGCTTATAACGTTAACTTTATAATACTTTCATAATACTTTTCATTAAAAAAACATATTATAAACAGATCAGAACCGTGTTGCTTCCAGGACTGTTTGTTGTCTTACATTTCAAGCCCTCTGGTACGTGAACCAAGAGATTTTCCTCTCCTGGAGGAGAGTCGCTGTAGGACGCCTCCAGGCGTTGGTACTCTGTATCGAATTGGGCCATGCTGCCGTCTGCCTCTATACACACCGCTCACACACCATCCCACCTATGGACCAGACGAGAAGAAATGAAGGACTTAATGACTGCGGTCCTAACGGAGTTGCTAAGGAAGCAAACTAGAACACTGTGCCTAAATTTAACATGACAATGCAAATAAAATAAAAACCCAGTCCTGCGACTGCGAGTTCGCTTCCCTGACTGGAGAGCGAATCCGGACTATACTAAAAGCCTGCAAGACTGGAATTGAAAGGAATGATATTTTCTTTCTTTGGTCAATCAGAGCTGCACTGTGGAAGAGGCAAGAAAGTGCTTTCTTGGAAAATTTCCACGACTTTAAAAAGATGCAGTCTATACACCATGGACACCGATTTGGTCTCCTTTTCTCCTCTGTGAAAGATTACAACTATGTAGATTTTTGAACATGGTTGAGGGGAGCATTAGTGACCTCAGGTACTGATGTTAGGATGAAGAGCATGATCCAATTACAGTTTATTCCAAATCTGATTTCTCCCAATCCAACCTTAAGACTCATTGTCTTCATGGAGCACACGTTGTGCACAGGAGAACATTGTCTCGCAGTTCCAGTGAAACTAAACTATAACATTACAGCATACAAACAAATTCTACAGTGCTGTGAAAAAGTATTTCCCCCTTTCATTATTATTATTAGTAGTAGTATTCTTTTGCATAATTGTTGCATTTAATTTAGATTCAGATCATTAAATTAATTTTAATATTACATACACAAAAAAAACTGAGTGCAAAATACAGATTTTAAATGATGATTTATTACGGATCTGTCCAAACCTACCTGGTCCTATGTGGAAAAGTAATTGCCCCCTGAAGGATCAGGTAGTTTTGAACAGCTTCTTAATAAATAACATCATCATTTAAAATCTGTATTTTGTATTTATTGGTTGTGCCACTCTTGGCAACAACTGCAATCGAGCGTTTGTAATAACCGGCAACAAGTCTTTTTGAGATAAGACAAGAGAAAATTCGGCCCACTCTTCTCTGATTTCTTTTTTTTATTTTTTATTCAGCCACATTGCAGGGTTTTCAAGCATAAACAGCCTATTTAAGATTCTCAATCGGATTTAAGTCCGGATTTTGACAAGGCTGATCCAGAACCATAATATAGTCGTTCAGGTCATGAAGCTGCAAAGCTGCCCCCAGGACATCATGCTACCACCACCATGTTTGACCGTTGGTACAATGTTCTTTTTATGATGTACCTTTTGTCTTATCAGTCAATTGAATATTTGGCCAAAGGTTTTGGGGTATAATCAAGGCAAATGTGAGAATGAGCTTTTGTGTGTTTTTTTGGGGGGTCAGCGTTGCCTTTTGCCATGAAATGGCATGAAACTGATGCCATACTTTGCACAGTCTCTTTACTTCTTTTTCTTGTTGAATCATGAACATTGACCTTAACTGAGGCAAGTGAGGTCTGCAGGTTTTTAGATGTTCTTCTGGATTATTTTAAGAGCTCCTGGATGAGTCGTCTTTGTGCTCTTGAAGTAATTTTGGTAGGCTGCCTGTTGGTAAGGATCACCAAGATCACAAACTTTAGATCATATTGTATAGATGGAACTGGATGAGAATGGAGAACAAATCTCTCAGACTAGGTGCCACTAGATAATGTTGCTTTGCTTATGATATTCAACAAATGATTGAAGTGTGTTGGAGTAGGGAGAATCAACAAAACGGTTTAATTGTTTAATAAGAAATCAGGTCTTTATGATTTATAGATGGTCTGATTATTATAAGCCCTTGTGTTTTTACATTTTACAGGATTTCAGGAGCTCCTGTTGTGAAACCCTGGCCAAAGCCAATATGAAGCAATAATGCTGACCAGGAGAATTTCCTGATGTTAAACTGGGATTTTACAATTTGCAATATTCCTGATTACTCATTTTTAAATATTATTTCCTATAATTAGACAATCTTACCTTATAGTGAAGCTACATGGACAGCACCAGCATTAATTCCCACATCTTCATCTTCAGGTTTTTTTAGGAACTCAGCTGTTTGTCTATGGAGACAAGAAAATCACCCCTCAATCTTCCACATGCTTTATATAAATTCGAGGCGATATTTATGACTAATATCACTTATTCCTGCTGTTTATGAATTGTCATGACGCCACTGTTTACATCGTCCGCCCCAGTGACACTACAGTTAAGCTAAGCTAAGCTAACAACACACACAGACACACACAGGCCTGCTATTTTACAAAAAAAAAAAAAAAAAAAGGCTGATAAAACTAGCACACAACCCCTGGTCTTGCACATACTCACCCCCTTTCCGCGAATGTGACTCGGTGCGGCTTGTCTCGGAGTATTTTTTGAGCATTTAGTTTCTTTTTCGGCTGTCTTGGTTTCAGTTCTGACAGCAACGCTAGCAACACAGCACGCCCCGTCACTGAGCTCCGACCAATCATATTCAAGAGCGACAAACCAAGAGCCAATGAAAAGTCGAGAGGCGGGACTAACATGCTGCCACGAACAAACAGCGGAAATGATTGTGTAAGTTTTTTTTTTCTTCACACACACACACACACACACACACACACACACACACACACAGATTTATAAAAATGAATATGTATTTGCTATATTTATGCTGATATATTAATGCTGTACATTATACTTATTATAATTAATATATGAGCTCTAATTTCTTTTTGTTTTTAAGGTAAATTTGTGGTTCAAGGTTCAAACTCTATAATTTGATAAATTTAACTTACATTTCTTATTAATCAGTTTTTTAAATTGATTAATTATACAAAATCATTACAATGACATTCATATGAAAGACTATTACATTACTAAACAAATGTAATTAATTATATGGTTATTTTAAATATGTCTAATATTAAATATATTATTATTAATACAAGAGATTTTGCAAATAAATACAATATGTTAAGTTAGGTCAAGGTATTGTTCATTTGAGGTAAAGTGTATATATCATTATTTCCTTGCACCTTTAGGGTCTGGGCTTGATTCCTGCCTCAGCACCTGTATGGAGGGAGTTTGCATGTTCTCCCTGTGCTGGGGGGGGGGGGGGGGGGTTCCACCGGTGACTAGGGTTTTTTCCCACAAACCAAAGAATTGCAGATTAAGAACCGGAAAAAATACAA